>CAUYQG010072825.1:0-16139 GCA_963574415.1 Tarsius wallacei | reverse complement strand
GCAATACCCATTAAGTTACCAACATCATTCTTCTTAGACCTGTAAATGACAATACAAACATCTTTATACTTGCATTCTAAGGCATGAGTTTCTCTCTGGCAGCAGTTCTCAAAGAGTGATCCAGGGACCGCTGGGGGTCTCTAAGATACTTTCAGGGTGTCTGTGAGGGCAGAACAGTTTTCATTACAACCCTGATACTTTATTTTCCCTTTTCACTCTTAGTTTCTCATGAAAATAGAGTGGAATTTTCCAGAGGCTACATCACATGTGATACCTTGCCAGACCAAAAGCAGAAGCAGATATGAAAATTTATCTGTCTTCTGGTAAGTCAGACATTAAAGAGGTTTGCAAAAATGAAAAACTATGCTGCTTTTCTCCTAAAATTGTTTTACTATGGAAATGATCATTATTCTTTTGATTAAAATGTTATTTAAGTTAACATCTATTTTTGATACTATTATGACAACTCTGTTATTTTTAAATGAATTAAATATTTTAATTTTTCTTATTTTAAAAATCAAAAACAATAACTATCTATAGATATAACCAACATAAACAAAGCTCTTAATAATTATTGAGAAAATTATTATGTTTGAGAACAACTGCTGTGGGTCATAAGGTAGAGTTCTTAAAAAATTTTTTTGAGAAAGTAGGATTTATTAAGAAGACAGAAAAGTTCCCACAGCAGGAGGGAACCTGAAAGAAGTGGCCCAAGTTCTTAAAATTTAATGACAACGCCAACACGTTGGGTGCAAGCACACAATTATGTGTTTTTTCTTCTACCAGCAGCAAATAAGAGTTTCCACTGCTTCATATACTTATCTGGTTTTAGCAGATTTCTGTTTTCAAAGTTGGTGGAGTGTTAATGTATTTCATTATAGTTTGGTTTAGCATTTATCTGATTATTAATTAAATTATGTCCCTTTTCATAGTTATATTGGACATTTTGATTTTCTTTCTACAAATTGCCTATTCAAGTTTTTTGTGTATTTTTTTCTATTCAGGTGTCTGTCTTTTTCTTACTGATAATTAAAAATCTAATATATTCTGAATACAATTTTTTGTCAATTTTACGTGCTGTAGGTATGTGTTAAAAACACACTGATAATTTCTTTGGCCTTCTATTGTTTTTTGATGAACAGAAGTATTTAACACAATCACATTTGTTAATCTTTTACTTTGTGATTATTTGAAGAAATCCTTTCCTACTTTGAAGTTATTCTTGTTAACTATTTCCTAAAAGCTTTTTATTTTTTAACTTTCAAATCTTGGCTTTAATCTTATTTGAAATTTACTTTGACTTATGGTTTTAAGTAGTAGTCCATTTTTATTTACTTCCCACACGTATACTCAATTGTCCTAGTATCACCATTGAAAATTTCTTTTCCACACTAATCTCTCATGCCACTTTTGTCATATATCAGGCGTCAATCTAGGATTGGCCTATTTCTGAGACTGTTTATTTATTTGCTTGTCCTCTTTTTTTTTTTTTTGAGTTGGAGTCTCACTCTGTCACCCAGACTGGAGTGCAGTGCCCGCTCCTGGCCACCGCAGCCTCGACCTACTGGGCTCCGGCGATCCTTCCGCCTCAGCCTTCCAAGTAGCTGGAACTACAGGCGCGCGCTACCACGCCCGGCTAATGTTTTGATTTATTGTAGAGATGAGGTCTCGCCAAGTTGCCCAGGCGGGTCTCTAACCCGTGGGCTCAGGCAATCCACTCACCTCGGCCTCCCAAAGTGCTGGGATTACAGGCTGAGCCACCGAGCCCGGACTTGCTTGTCCTTATACAAAACCACATTGTCTTAATTACTGTCTTTAAAATAAGTCCAGACACACAATAAAGCAAGTTCTCCCATTCTTCTTCTTCAGAAGTGTTTTGTGTTCTTGGAACCCTCTTGTATTTTAATCTTTTGCTACTTTCCCCAACTAGGAATCATGCACAGTGTGGGAATTCAGTGCATTCAGCACAATGGTAGGCAAACGTTTGTTGTCATCAGATGAGTGAAGTGAGCATTTAGGGCTTACAAAGGTTTTGTCTGTGTTTAGTCTAATAAATGAAGAAATATGTCAATGACTTCTCTTAATTAATTCTAACTACTAAGAAAAATGAATTGGGATGGGAAATTCCTTTTTGCTAGTCTTACTTGACTTATTGAGCTGACTATGATAAGCTAATGAAATTGGAACAAAAAAAAGAGATGAACATGACTTTCATTTTTCTAAATCTGTGGCTAAATCCTTTATTTCCTTCAAGTTTTCATTCCCATATTACAGTCCAACTCAGCCAAGATGGTTGTGCCTTGAGGCATTTCTTCCTGGAGTGACTTGAGAACAAAACCTTCAACAGAGCTGATGCACAGTAGGTACCTAATAAATAATGATTGCATAACCAAACAACTTTGCCATTATCTTGAGTCAGAACTCAGCTTTGAAATATGTGCTGTGGTCTGAATGCTGATGTTCCTCTAAACTTCATACGCTGGAACCTGGTACCCAATGTAATGCTGTTAAGAGGTGGGACCTTTGAGAAGTGGTGATCACAAGAGCTACATCCTGATAAATGGGATTAGGGCCCTTATAATAGAGTCTCAAGAAAGCTCCCTGGCCTCTTCTGACATGTGAGGACACAACAACAAGGTACCATCTATGAAGCGGACTGTCATCACCAGACATTAAAACTGCTGGCACCTTGATCTTGAACTTCCCAGTTTCCAGAGCAGCAATAAATTTCTGTTGTTTTAAGATCACCCAGTCTAGGCCCATCACACCCACTAGGAGTCACCTATTTATTCTGACTTATCACCCTTGAGAAACAAGGAGACACTTATTTGGCTGAGAAGTTCTATAAGAAAGGAAGGAGGTGGAAGCAGGTGGCTTCTGAGTCCTTCAATGAAAGGCAGGTACCAGCTACGAGAAGGGGAGGAGGAAAGGTAAACACTACAGTCAGGAAAAGCAGAACCCCCTCCCCAAGGGCCTCATCAGGAGATATGTGTGGTCCCTGGCTATCTAAAAAGAATGAAATTTATTCTGAAATTGTGCATCTGCAAACTGATGGAGGCTTTATTTGATTTCATTCTAAGAGAAAGACTGATTTCTTGATGGCTATGCAGACTTCACATTTGGCCAATCTTTATATGCTCAAAAACACCTTGTGATCAGTTTTATATCTGGTTTATTTTGTCTCTCCTTAAGTGAGCTTGTTAACCACATAATAGCAAAATGTGTGTTATCTCATTGTAGATCTTAAAACAAGAAGTTTCTTCTATTGCAAAATTAATTGTGTCTAACATTAAAAAGCTGTAAATTTTTAAAAAAATGTATCCAGTCTAAGGTTTTTGTTGTAGCAGCAAGAACTAAGACAATATGCTTCTAAAAAGTGTACTCATTAAGATAAGATATTCATGCCTTTCCCCATTAAAAAAAAAATGGCTTTCTTCATTCTACTTTTTTAACCATATCAAGTGACCATCTTCTTTTTTTTTTTTTTTTTTAAGCAGGATATATTGAGAGGACAGAAAAGCTCCCACAGTGGGAGGGGACCTAAGGGGGTTGCCCTACCATCTTCTTTCACAAATCTTCTCTTGGAACCTATTTCCTCACTAACTTCATTCTTAATCTTGTGAAATTTGGCTTCTTCTTCTCTATTTCTCTAGCCACTGCTGTCTCAAATGTTGATTTCCAGGTTGTCAGACTCAAAACTTTTTATCTGATGTTAGAATACTGGATCAAGGATAATAACTGCAAGGATCATAGCTCGATTGTTAGTTCCCTTTTTCATGACTATTTTGTCTCTGGTGAGGAAAGTTTGTAAGTAATCATCAGGCATAGCTCAAATGCCAACACCTACATGAGACCTTCCCTGATCACTCTTTCTGGGAATGATCTCACCTTCTTTAGAAAACCTATGCATTTGCCTGAAATATTTCCCAAGTTGTGATGCATATGACACTGGTGTCCAGAAAAATTAGTTTGTGAACATCTATCTCTAGCACCAAGTAAGATCAGAAAATTCTGTGCCACAATCCCTCATGAACAGTAACAATGCATGTTCAAATTTTAAAAGCTTTTAAGTCCTTAAATACAGAAAACTATTTAAGCAGTTCTAAAAACCCTTGATATGAAATATTTTTCACTTGTAACACTTATTGACATCTCAGGGCTCATCCATGGTGTGTTGGACATGGTTTAAGAAATGTTTACTCTACTATTCATTTGACTCTTAGACTGTGTTGGATTTTAATTACTTGCATACATACCTTTTCTCCCTCTCTAGAAGTACCCTCAAAGGTAGAACCATGTCCTATATACTTGTTGTCTCCATAAAGTCATCCTTTCTTCCCAGAGGCAGCTAAAAAAGAAAAAAAAAATCAGGTACAGACAAAGCTATGAGCTTTTAGTCCTACACTTTATGGATAGATAAGAATTCTGAATCTGTGGGATTTTATTTGTAATACAGTAAGAATTACTGGTTTAAGGTCATAGGGAAAAATTTAAGTATCATGCTTGAGTTGAGACCGAAAATAACTGAGAGAGCCCAAAAATGGTATTAAGCTATGTCAAGATAGTTTAAGGAAAGAAAATATGAAATAGGAAAGTTACATTCCTAGGCATATAGCATATGGCTATTGGTAGTGTGTCCAGATCAGGGTGTCACAGAAAATGACCTGTTGATTGTGAGAATACCTTAGGGGAGAATATTAAAATACAGGTTCCTGAACCCTATTGTAGACCCACTGAATTATTTGGGACTCAGATCCCAGGACACTTGCAAATTTGTTTTAATAAAATTTCTAAATGATTCCATACACATTGATGTTTGAGAACAACTGTTCTAAATATATAAAACTTGGCATTTAAAAGGAAATACTTCTCCCTTTACATTTTAAGAAAGCAGCTTCTTTAAGAGACAACATATTTATTACAATGATGTTGCTGTATCTCAGTTCAAACATTTTTGGGAGTACTCCTTTTGTATTGCCATAACAACCTCTAAAACATTCTTTGATTATCTACTTAGTGGTGCTAATCTGTACATTTTAAAGAGTGGATTTGAATGTTAGCATCTGTCACAATCATTTAGAAGCATGTCTGGTGAATGAGGTAAATGACCAAACAGGGTAACATGATTTGGGGGTCTTAAATAGGGAGTAATGATGAAGCAAATTAATCCAGTTTTCTTGGGTGACTCTCAAAAAATATTACCATGAGTAAGTTTAACAAAGCATATGCAATTTTCACAATCACTATATATATTTGTAATAAAAATTGTTAATATACTACATTTGGCTTGTAGAAACACATATTTGAAATGTTCTGTTTCTAAACAATCCTGAAAATACATTTATGCATTGCTGTTGTAGCAGAAACATGTGCACAAAGCCTCAAATTTCATCCATGTTGTTGATGACTTTTTAGCACAGATGTTTTCAGATCAAGATCTAAACGCATGAAATAAAGAAAGAAGCTAGAATGGAGGAGGCCCATTAGGACTGCAATCTCAATTTTTGAACAACACTTTCCATTGGCTATTGTTGTTTGATTAGATGAAAATCCACTTGTAAATAGTTATCATTTTTGTACTGATTTCTGTTTGGATTCCAGTTCTGTCCTGGGTTCTTGGTTTCTGAGTCGCAGTGCTCCAGTAAGCTTAGTTACTTAAGCAACTCACCACACATTCACATTCTTCGGGCACCAAAGAAAGAAGAGCAGTGGTCAATCATCAGTAAATCAGTATATGATTTGTTAGATGCATGAATTAAATGTAACTGCAACCTTCAGGGTCTTTTGAGGCCTAAACAAGTTTACAAAAATCATCTCAACATTACAAAAACAAACAAACAAAATTCTCAAAATAGCTTACCCCCAGTTAAATTTACTTTAAAAAGTCATACTGGAAGTCACTTAAGCTCTCTAAGCCTTAGTTCTGTCATCTGTAAAATAGGTATACTAGTGGGATTAACTTCAAAGGGGTTTTGAAATAATTAAATAAAATAATGCTAGTAAAAAACTTAACACTGTGTAGCACACTAAGTGGTCAAAAATGGCAGCTATTGTTACTATCAGCATATAAAGCGATTGGCATAGAAATTTGCTTATGTAGTTGAATAAATGACATCCATGAATATTGTAATTTTTAAAAAATCTTACTGGTGAAAGAGATTCTTTTTTATTGTTACATGTTAGACATATGTATTTCAGAGTACATATGATAATTTGATACATTCATATGATCAAATCAAGGTAATTGGAATATTTATTGCCTTAAATATTTGTCTTTTATTTATGATAGAAATATTCAAATTAATCTCTTCTAGCTGTTTTGAAATGTACAATCGAGCCGGGCTCAGTAGCTCAGCCTGTAATCCCATGCCTTTGGGAGGCTGAGGTGAGTGAATTGCCTGAGCCCGCGGGTTCGAGACCCACCTGGGCAAGCGAGACCTCATCTCTACAGTAAATCAAAAAATTAGCCGGGCGTGGTAGCGCACGCCTGTAGTTCCAGCTACTTGGAAGGCTGAGGCGGAAGGATCGCCGGAGCCCAGCAGGTCGAGGCTGCGGTGGCCAGCAGCGGCCACTGCACTCCAGTCTGGGCGACAGAGTGAGACTCCAACTCAAAAAAAAAAAAAAATGTACAATCGATTATTGTTAGCTATAGTCACTCTACTGATCTGCTGAAAACCAGATCTTATTTCTTCTAAGTGTGTATTTGTACCCACTAATCAGTCTGTCTTCTTCACCCCTCGCACTACTTTTCCCAACCTCTGGTACCCACCAATCTATTCTATCTTCATGAGATTCACTTTTTTAGCTCTTGCATATGAGTGAGAGCATGCTAAATTTCTCTTTCTGTGCTTAACTTGTTTAATTTAGCATAATGACCGCCAATTCCATCTATGTTGCTGAAACTGACAGGACTTCTTTCTTTTTTTTGGTGGAATAGTATTCCATTAAGTATAGATGTCATGCTTTCTTTATCCATTCATCCACTGATGAACACTTAGGTTGATTTCATATTTTGGCTATTGAGAATAGTGCTACAATAAACATGGGAGTTTAGATATCCAGATATCTCTTCGATATATTTGATATCCTTTAAAAAAATGTATCTATATACACAGTAGTGGAATTGCTGGATCATATGGTAGTTCTATTTTTAATTTTCTGCAAAGCCTCCCTACTGTTTTCCACAATGGCTGGACTAATTTACATTCCCACCAACATTGTGTGAGGGGGTCCTCTTTCTCTACTTTCTTGCCAGCACCTGTTATTCTCCATCTTTTGATATAAGACATCCTAAGGTGAGAAGTTATCTCGTTGTGGTTTTGATTTGCATTTCTCTTATGCTTACTGAAGAGAATTTTTTCATGTACCTGTTGGTTATTTGTATGTCTTATTTTGAGAAATGTCTATTCAGATCTTTTGCCTATGTTGCCTTTTTTTTCTATTGAATTGTTTGAGCTCATATTCTGGTTATCAATCCCTTGTCAGATGAGAAACTTGCAAATATTTTCTCCCATTCTGTGGGCTGTCTCTTCACTTTGTTGATCGTTCCCTTTGCTGTACAGAAGCTTTTTCGCTTTTCTTTAATCCTATTTGCCTATTTTTGCTTTGGTTGCCTTTGCTTTTGAGGTCATATGCACAAACCTTTGCCCAGAGCAATGTCCTTGAGCAAATCCCCAATGTTTTCTTCTAGTAATTTCGCAGTTGCAGGTCTTAGATTTAAGTTTTTAATCCATTTTCATTTGATCTTGTACATGGTGAGTTTTAGGAGTCTAGTTTTCTTCTTCTGCATAAGGTTATTCAGTTTTTTCAGTGCCATTTATTAAAGAGACTGCCCTTTCCCCTATTTTATGCTCTTGGTACCTTTGTCAAAACTGAGTTGGTACAAGGAAGATTCTTTAATCAATAATTTAACTGATTCAGTCATATGTCCTACCCCCCAGAGTAGGCACGATGCCAAATTCTTAGTTTTTAGATACTCCCTAATGTATTTTTTATTCTAAATAAATATTATTAAGGCCTAGATTTCTGCATTGAGCCTTATTTTTTGGTTGGGATTTGCCCATATATATATATATATATATATATATATATTTTTTTTTTTTTAGTTGGAGTCTCACTCTGTCACCCAGACTGGAGTGAAGTAGCCGCTCCCGGCCACCGCGGCCTCGACCTGCTGGGCTCCGGCGATCCTTCCGCCTCAGCCTTCCAAGTAGCTGGAACTACAGGCGCGTGCTACCACGCCCAGCTGATTTTTTATTTATTGTAGAGATGAGGTCTTGCCAAGTTGCCCAGGCGGGTCTCGAACCCGCGGGCTCAGGCAGTCCACTCACCTCAGCCTCCCAAGGCGTGGGATTACAGGCTGAGCCACCGAGCCCGGCTTCCCATATATATTTTTAAAAAGTCGCTGCATTCTGAGATTTGGTAAGACTTTATATTTGATAAGCACTTTCCCACTAGGGAAAAGACAATCAAATAATTAAACTGAAGCCTTACACATTTAAATAGTTTGTAAGAGCTAAGAAATGCTCAGTTTGTTTGCAGCTAGTAAAAATCATTCTATGGTACAGAACGATGACCCAGGCATCTCATATTCTAAGACAGATACGCTTTTTTTTTTTTTTTTTTTTTTTGACTAGTCCCCCTCTGTGATGGGTGTCCCAGCAGACTCGCTTTTAAAAATCCTGACTTTAAGGTCAAAAAAAGTTTAGTAATCTTCTCATTTCTACTTTCCTCTCTCTCTTTTTCATTCTTTCATTCTTTTCTTGTACCGTGGCCTTCTGTACTTCTTGGCTTCTACCAGAGTAGGGGGAAAAAAACCCTGCCAAAATAACATCATAGGTGGCTCTCGGGGGTACTTCATATCCAGCAGGAAGTGCCAGAGATCATGTAAAATGTCCAATACAAATTTTATTTTGCAGACTCTAGAGGTCTGCATCTGGATACACATCTGCATTTTCTGGGTGCTGGGCCAAACTGAAACGTTCAGTTTATCCATTGCTAATAAACATGTCAGCAGTTTCTTTGCTCTCACATCTGTTGTGAAAAATGTTATCTTTCCTGAAGTGTATTTATTTTGCCTTTAATACCAGCTTTTATGGATTACAAAATCAAGATATGCCTTCAGTTAACAAATTCAATAGCATATGCCAGAAAGTGCCTCACAAGAGTGATGAGATAAATTAAAGATGTATACTATATCATAGGTTCTGAAAAGGAAATCTGTGTAAGGAATAACAATGACTCGGGAAGGTTATGCCAGTTGAAACAACTTGCCTCGTAATCAAGTTCGTCTCAAAACCTCTTCAAGACACTCTATGAATCATAGCAATTCAACAAAAAGTTTTAAAAATTTATTATCAGTTGTTCATTACTCAGGCTTTCTTCAATCAAACTGATGAGTTCCTTTACCCAGGAAACTACCTCCACACACTTGCTTCTCATTCTGTATTCTCCAGAATAACTGCTTTACCCAATTTACTGTTGTTGGGCTATTAGAAAGTCAAATGAGGTACCTTAAAAAAAAATGTAAACTATTATGGAAATGGCAAATTGTTGCCAATCTTTTCACTTTTCTATTTTTTTCATTTTATTTTATAGGCAAGTTTATTTATTTTAAGAATTCATTTCATCCTCAGCAATTATATCTCCTTGCCTTCCCTTACTAATCTCCAACCCTCCAAAAATATTTAATCAATGGAAAAATATTATCTCTCACACACAGGTAAAAACAAGGCATATTTGGAAATTCACCAGCATGTAGTTTGAAGAATGAAGTAGGAAAATCTTAATGTCAAATGTGTGGTAAATGCAGCTTGGACTGTCAAAGATGTACATACCTGCTCTTCAGACTCTTCTTATGATGTTATGGATGTTCCTAATACCACATACAAATTTCTGAAATCCAATGTCATTTTCTGCCCAATTGTCCAGTAGAAAATCTCTTACAATCAGGGGCAGAATGGTATAAAATTCCCTGACCTGTTGCCCTGCCCCTTCAGCCCCATAAGATAAACCAGCAAACAATGTGCTCATATATGAAGATCTTTGCTAAAGGATTAGGGCAATATCAGAAAGAAATGTACCACTGAATGGGCAGTGATGAATGGATTTGTTAATAAAAGAGAAGTCAAAGACACAAACAGACAAGATCAAAAAAGCCAAAAATATATCTTCTGAAAGTAAAAAAATTGATCCACTTTTGGCAATATTAGTTAAGGGGAAAAAATAGAAGGCACAAATGAATAAATACTATTAAGAATAAAGAAGGGACATAACTAGAGAAGAATTTTGGTTTAAAAAGACAAGAGAATATTATTAAAGGCTACACGCCAATGAATTTGAGCAGTTAGGTAAGATTCACACATTAGAAAAGTATAACTTAACAAAAGTGCCGGAGAAGAAATAAAAATCCAGAATAACCTTTTATTACCAAAGAAATTGAATCCACAGTTAAATTTTCCCACAAATAAAGCACCAGGTAAAGACAACCAAGTTATATCAAACATTCAAGAAACAGACAATTTCAATATCACACAAAACTTTTTCAGAAAGGAGAAAAACTGCCCAATTCATTTTAGGAGGCTAAGTTGTACCCAAGACATACTTAGAAAATTATGTTGAAAACATTCACCCTAGATATCTTCCCTTAGTATAAAAGCTCTAATAATTAAGGAATATGCTATTGGTGCAGGGAAAACACATAACCTGGCAGAATGAAATAGAGAGCCCAAAATAAGCTAATCCAAACATGGAAACCTGATACATACAGAGCTTTTATTACAGATTAGTGAGGAAAGATCCGACTTTTCAATAAATAATTCTGGTCTATTTGGTTATTTATAAAAATTTTTTTAAAAGATTCCATCTCATACAGATTCCATCTCATCTGTGAAATGAGGAGTTAGGCCTTTGCTTTCTTCAGTATTTTCTAGTCCAAACATTCTACATGCGAAGATTGACAAATTCAATGATTCTATGGTAATTGTGGTTCCTCTATTCATACGAGAGGCTCAAAAAGAAAAATGCCCACAAAAACATTTACTTCCCCAAATTTTCCATCTCCCAGCAGGACTTAGAGGAACCTGTCTGCAGGAGAGCCATGTGCTGGTACAAAAGGCGGTCATCTTCTTGTTTTGAAGTCCTGTCCACTTCTATACCGCTACTACATATTGGATACTTTATTACTAGAATTCATTTGTGAGACCGCTGCTTAACTGGCTAAGCCCTGAGTTCCCTTCATATATAAAGTGCCTTTCCAAGTTAACAGTAACAGAAGCCTCTTAGGTTTCAGTAATGAATGCATGAAGGTGAGGGTGAGAATAACATTTTTTCTCTCTTTTACCACATGAATTTTTGTTTTTATGGCCTTCAAAATGAAACAATTTTCCCCTCTTTTCAGTACATGTATATTTTATTTTAAAGTTGTGGGGCACAATTCAAGCTTAGGTATACAAGTGGTCATCAAACAGGAAAAGTTTGGGCCTTCCTTTGGTCCCTACTTTGCCTGGTTTGAGAGATGAGGTACCCTTATTGATGTTATGTGTCCCCTGAACAACCTGGCAGTATCTTGCCACTGCCAATCCCTTTTTATAATATTATGGTAAAATTTCAACAAAGAACAGAGTTCCATATGTTCTCACTCATAAGCAGAACTTGAACAATTATAATGCTACAAGAAAGTGATTGGCAGTACTGGGAAACTGTTCGGGGAGGAGGCGGTGGGATTGGCAGTTCAGAGACACTGCTAGGAGAGAGAGGGCATACCTCATCAACAAGTGTACCTGCATGATCAATGTTTATATACCTAACCCTGAATTGAATTGTGCCCCACATCTTTATAATAAAAATTTAAAAAATAAAAATGTTCAGGGTCTGCTTATGAGTGAGAACATATTGTGCTCTGTTCTTTGTGTCTGTAATAGACCACTGAGTGTTACAGATTCTGAATCTATACAAGTTGCTGCAAAGTCCATATGTTGTCCTTTATGGCTACATACTATCCCATTGTGTATATGTACCACATTTTTAAAAATCCAGTCTGGTTTCAATGGGCAGCACAGGTGGTTCCATGTCTTTACTATTGTGAATAGTGCTGCAAAAAACATGCGTGGGCAGATATCTTTTTTGTAGAATTATTTGAGTTCCTTCGGGTATATTCCCAGTAAGGGGATTGCTGGGTCATATGGAAGGTCAATTTCTAGTTCTTTTAGAAATCTCTGCACTGTTTTCCATAGAGGTTGAACTAGTTTGCATTCCCACCAGCAGTAGAGAAGCATTCCCTTTTCTATACATCCTCGCCAACATTTATTTGTTATCGTTTGTTTTATTAATGATGGCCATTCTTACTGGGGGTGAGAGGTGTCTCAATATGGTTTTGATTTGTATTTATCCGATGAATAATGAGGCTGAGTACTTTTTAATGTGTCCGTTGGCTGCCTGTATGTCTTCTTTTGAGAAGTGTCTATTCATGACATTTGCCCACTTTTTTTTTTTTTTTTTTTGAGTTGGAATCTCACTCTGTCGCCCAGACTGGAGTGCAGTGTCCGCTCCCAGCCACTGCAGCCTCGACCTGCTGGGCTCCAGCAATCCTTCCGCCTCAGCCTTCCGAGTAGCCGGAATTACTACCATGCCCAGCTGATTTTTTTATTTTATTGTAGAGATGAGGTCTTGCCAAGTTGCCCAGGTGGGTCTCGAACCCGCGAGCTCAGGCAATCCACTCATCTCAGCCTCCCAAAGCGCGGGATTACAGGCTGAGCCACCGAGTCAGACTTGCCCACTTTTTAATGGGACTGTTTGTTTTTTTCCTTTTGACACATTTGAGTTCCTTATAGATTCTGGATATCAGGCTTTTGTCAGATATATAATTGGCACATATTTTTTCCCATTCTGTGGGCTGTCTCCCCACTCTCTTGATGGTTTATTTTGCTTTATAGAAGCTTTTCGGTTTAATGAGGTCTCACTTGTCTATCTTGTCTATTATAGCATGGACATCTGGGATTTGATCATGAATTGGTTGCCTACTTTGATTTCTGTAAGGATGTCTCCTGTGTTTTCTAAGATTCTTAGTTTGAGGTTTTACATTTAGGTCTTTGAACCATTTAGAGTTGACTTGTGTGTGTGGTGAAAGGTAGGGATTCTATTTCAAGCTTCTGCATGTGGTCAGCCAGTTTTCACAGTACCACTTACTGAATAGGTTCTCCTCTACCCAGTGGTTGTTGGTGGAGGCTTTATCAAAGATGAGTTGGTTGAGAAATTGAGATTTTGCTTCCAGAATCTCTATCCTGTTCCATTTGTCCATATGCCTGTTTTGTACCAATACCAGGCTGTTTTGATTATTGTCGCCTTATAGTAAGATTTAAAGGCTGGAAGTGTGGTACCTTCTACTTAGTTTCTTTTGCTAAGGATTGTTTTGGCTATTTATGGTCATTTATGTTTCCATATGAATTTCTGTACTGTCATTTCCATGTCTGAAAAGAATGATGTTGGTAATTTAATGGGTATTGCGTTGAATCTGTAGATTGTCTTTTGTAGGATGGGTATCTTAACAATGTTGATTCTTCCTATCCATGAGCATGCAATATTAATCCTTTTGCTTGTGGATTTCTTTGAGCAGTGTTTTGTAGTTTTCATTGTAAAGGTCTTTCACTTCGCTTGCTAGGAAGATGCCAAGGTATTTCATTTTTTTGTGTGTGGCTATTGTGAATGAAATTGTGCTTTGTATTTGGTTCTCTGCCTGTTTGTTGGTTTTGTATAAGAATGCAATTGTCTTTTGCTAATTTATTTTGTACCCTAAGACTTTGCCAAAGTGCTTTATCAGTGCAAGGGTTTTTTGACAGATTACCTTGAATTTTCAAGGTATAGGATCATATCATCAGCAAAGAAGGATAACGTAACTTCTTCTTTTCCCAGTTGGATAACTCTGATTTCCTTCTCTTGTCTAATTGCTCTAGCTTGAACTTTCAATACAGTGTTGAAAGGAGGAGTGAGAATGGGCATCCTTGTCTTGCTCTGGTTTTCAGGGAAAATGCTTCCAGTTTCTGTTGATTTAGCAATAAGTAGGCTGTGGGTTTATCATAAATGGCACTTACTATTTTGAAGTATGTTCCTTCTATGCCTATGCCTTTGAGGGTTTTTATAAAGAAGAGATGTTGGATTTTATTGAAAGATTTTTCTGCATCTAATGATATAATTATGTGGTTCTTTTTTTTACACATATTGATGTATTTAATTGTATTTATGGTCTTGGTGATGTTAAACCAGCCCTGCATCCCTGAGATGAAGCCTATTTGGTCATGGTGGACAATTTTTGAGATGTGTTGTTGGATCCAATTTGCTAGAATCATGTTGAGAATTTTTGCATCTATGTTCATTAGGGATGTTGGCCTGTAGTTATCTTTTTCTGTTGGATCGTTACCTGGTTTGGGAATCAGTGTGACGATTCCTTCATAAAATGATTTGGGGAGAATTCCATCTTCTCAAAACTGCCTGGAATACTTCCAATAGGATTGGTATCAGTTCCTCCTTGAATTTTTTTATAGAATTTCACCAGAAAGTCATCTAGTCCAGGGCTTTTTTTTTTTTTTTTTTTGTAGGTGTTTTTTTTGTGTGTGTTCTTATGACAGAGTCAATATCCTGGGTTGTTATTGGTCTATATAGTGTCTCAGTGTCTTCTTGTTTCAACCTTAGGAGGTTGTGTGATGCCAGAAAGTCCTCCATTTCATTTAGGTTATCAAGTTTCTTTCCATACAGGTGTGCATAGTTGTCTCCGATAATCTTTTGTATTTCTTTGGAGTCAGTTGTGATTTGATCTTTTGCACTTCTGATTGTGTTTATTTGGCCTTTTTCTCTCTTTTCCTTGGTCATTCTGGCTAGGGGTCCATTAATCTTGTTTATTCTTTCAAAGAGCCAGGTTTTTGTTTTGTTGATTTTTTCTATGATATTTTTGTATTCTATGTCCTGTATTTGGGCTTTTACTGTGGTGATTGGATTCTTCTGCTAAAATTAGGGTTTTGGTGATCTTGTCTTTCTTGCCCCATTAGGTGATTTGTTAGGCTGTTATCACATGATCTTTCCATTTTTTTGATGTGTGTTTGCAGAGATATAAATTCCCCTCTGAGAACTGCTTTTATGGCATCCCAGAGGTTTTGGTAAGATATTTCTTCATTTTCATTTGTTCCAGGAATCTTTTAATTTCTGTGTTAACCCAGTAATCGTTTAGCTTCATGCTGTTTAATGTCCATGTCTTTGTGAATTTTGGGAGAATTTTGTTGGTTTTGCATTTACTTTTATTACACTGTGGTTTGAGAGGGGAATGGCAGTATTTCAATGCTTGATTTATGGCTGAGAATGTGATCAAATGTGGAGTACATTCCTTGTGTGTAGTGATGAGTGGAATGTATATTCTGTGGTTGTTGGGTGAAGTGTTCTATAGGTATCTATTAAGTCCATTTGGTCAAGTGTCAAGTTGAGGTTCCAGATCTCTGTTAATTTTTTGCCTCTATGATCTATCTAGGGTTGTTAGTGGGGTATTTAAGTCCCCAGATATAATAGTGTTAGAGTCAATATCCCTTTTTAGTTTACTTAGTAGCATCTTTATAAACACTGGTGCTCTTGTGTTGGGTGCATATATGTTTAGGATGGATATTTCTTGTTAATGAATTGAAACTTTTATGATGATGTAGTGTCCTTTTGTGTCTTTTTTTAAATTTTTGATAGCTTAAAGGTTGTTTTGTTTGATTAAGATCATGACTCCTGCCTTCCTTTGTGATCCATTCACCTGGAAATTCATTTTCCATCTTCTAACTTTGAGTCTGTGTATGTCCCTTTTGGTGAAATAAGTTTCCTGGATGCAGTAAATTATTGGATCATGCGTTTTTATCCAGTTTGCCATTCTGTGTCTTCACAGTGGTGCATTTAGTCCATTCACATTCAGGCTGATTATTGAAATGTGATTATATATCCCCATCATGTAGTTCTTTTAAAGTTTTTTCTTTGTTTGTTTGTTTTCTTTTAACTTTTGGGTTGATGTATGTGTGTGTTTGCAAGTTTGCAGTCACAATGTATTCCCTGTTGATTCTGTGTTCTCCTGCTCTCTTGGGAAGTGCATAGTCATTCTTTTTTTTTTTTTCCTTTCTTCTGTG
>CAUYQG010072824.1:0-11902 GCA_963574415.1 Tarsius wallacei | reverse complement strand
ACCCTGAGTCTCTAGGACAAGCCCTTTTGTGACTCAGCTTGTTGATACAAAATGCTTAATTTAATTTGTGCTCAGTGGAATGCCGGAGAGTGTAGAGGTCCATTTTTCACTCTTTAAACACTTGCACAAATGGTGGCTCCCTGATGGCCCCAGCCAGAGCAGCCCACACCTAAGTCCCGCATCCACAAGGGTATCACTTAGCCGGAGGTTCTGGGACTCCCTCCGCCTGGACCCGCTGCAAACCAGGGAGGGTGGGGTGCTGTCACTGTTGGGGGAAGGAGGCGGACAGAACCTGCCCCTCCTCTCCCAGGTCTGTTGGGAGCCGCTGTCCCTGTGGGAGTATTTGATCCACTGCTCCTAGCTGAGGTCAGAGGCATAGCTGCCAGGCAGGTGGACACGCCGTCCTCATTCTCTGGTGCAGAGAGAACCTTGGAGCTCACAGACTCCCTCGACCCTGCACCAGCCCTGAGGCTCCTTCCTCTCTGACGACGGGTCCTTTGGGAGGTGAGGAAGCAGGTGCTGTTGGCCGGTGACCCTCACACTGTCACATGACTAGGGATGTGCATGTAAATATTTTTCAAATCTAATTCAGTCACAGAGACGTTTTCCTGTGGAACTGTCTCCCTGGTTCAGATAAAAAGACCATCCCCTGTGAGGAGTGAGGGGGCAAACCCTTCTAGATGCTTCTGGTAATCTTTCTCTTCCTCTCCAGGCCTTCATTCTAAATCCCTCTTCTCCAAGAATATGCAAAAACCCTTTCTTCTGCTTCCTTTGTTTTATGTGAAACAAGCTCTTCGATGGGGGGAGAAAAAAAAGAATGCAAAATCAGCAAATAGAAATCCATGAAAAGTGAACAAATAAAGAGAATATGGCTGCCACGATTTGGTCCCACAAAGATTACTCTTTGGTCCCGAGAAGCACTACGCATTTCTGGGCCCGTGGAGTGGTTGCATTTCCTTCCAGGCCACATGAATGTGTATATGAAGTCGTCTTACTTCCCGCTCTCCAAAGCAGTTTCCTGGATGCTTGAGACCTTGCCGTTGTGGAAACAAACGCCTCCCACCCCTGCCCCGCACCCCCCAGACCCTCACTGCTCCCCTCTCCACTTCCCGCATGCGCTATTCTGCCTATTCTGGGTCGTGGTGGGGAATTCCCTTTCCAACACGCCGTTATTAAGGGACACTGGCAATGGCGATGACCTGGTCATTAATTCTCAGTGACCTTCGCTGAAGAGAAACCCAAGAAATCCCCTTCTCGAAGGCCCTGACACCTAATGAACGGACGGGCCCTATTTTAAAATGAATAAAGTTTCCCAAACTTTTCAAAACAACATTCTGGAGTATGTGCTATTCAACAGATCGTTCTCTGGAGGAGATGTTCAGCGCAGGCAGGGGCTGAGGGGAGAACACGGTACCCGCCGTGAGTGAGCCAGGCTTTCATGCAGACGGGGTCACGCCTCCCTCCTCCGGTGCCTGGGACCCGGACGCTCGCTGCTGCTGCAGGTGAATCTGGACGGCCGCCTTCTCGGGTCCAGGCCGGACCCACACTGAGGGCTGAGTGTCCAGGACTCCTCGCGGGGTCCCATGACGCACACGTGTGAGCCCGAGCCACAGGCTTCCCAGAGGCTGCCTGCGGAGTTGGAGGAACACGGCTGGAAAGTCCAGGGAAACTGACACTCAGGGGAGAGGACGATTTGAGGGAGGGGAACAGGAGGGGCTTCGAGAATGAAGGGTCTCTCTTCTCCCCAGGACTGTAGTAAAATGGCAGGTCGCAAGACCATCGGAAGATGCCCCAGGAGCCAGAGCAGATGCTGCTCTTGCTACAAGCAGTGGCCAGCCTGGCCATGCGTCCCTGAATCCCGGCCTCCCGGTCTCTCCGGGCTTCTTGGTCTCTCCTGGCTTCCTGGCTCTTCTGCCGTCCTGGTCCTCTCTGCTTCCTGGTCTGTCCCGGCTTCCTGGTATCTCTTGGTTTCCTGGTCGCTCCCCACTTAATCTCCCACTCTGGCCTCCCTGTGTTTGTGCCTCCCCACCACTCAAGTGTTTCCATGCACATTTTTGTTTTAATGTTGTTCATAACCTAGTATAGCAAAGTAATATTTTTAAAGTTTTAATCTTTAAAGGAAAAAATACAGTCTTTTGACCAATCATGTAAAATTTCTCTAAACTTATTTGTTAAGGGGCATGTTGAAGACTGAAGACTGTACTTGAGAATTTCTGACAATATTCCCGTAATATGGGCACTTTGAAAAGACGTATGAATCACTGAAGCACTTTATTAGTCTATTGTTAACCATGATGAGCCAATATTTACCATATAATTATTTACACCTTTGCTAATAATATGGGAACTAATAAAAATCTTGGTGTGGGCAGAGTAATTGCATGGGTCACCTTGGGTATTATATTAAGAGGTGGCCCTCAGCAGGTGTTCATTTCATCTGATTTGTTTCATTTTTACTTATGTCTGTTCAGTTTCATCAAAGCACAGTAATTATGTAACACTGCAAAGTAAATTCTGCAGAATATCATAAAATGATAATCATAGGCTTGGTGAATATATGAATAAGATACTAGTTCTCTATACTCATGGTGTAATAAGTAAATACCTGAAGAATATTCTGCATAAGAAACAGAACAACTTGATCTCAAGCCAGGCGAAGTGGAGACCAGAGGGAAGCCCGAACTTGACCTGTATGATGACCACTTATCTACCTAATCCTGAACTGTACCTCACAACTTTAAAATAAAAATTTAAAAAAATTGTTTTTAAAGAAATAGAACAAAGACATTGGCAGATGTTAAGCTATAGCTCAAAAACATAAAAATAGATTTTATTATATCATTAACTTAAAAATGAAGCTTTTTGTTTGTCAATATAAAATCGCTAGATATATCACTTACCAAGGATATATAAAAATGTTTTTCTTAAGTTTTATTTAAAGTTTTTGTTTTTTGTTTTGAGTCAGAGTCTCAGTCTTGTCACCCATGCTGGAGTGCAGTGACACGCTCACGACCACTGCAGACTCGACCTGCCGGGCTTAGGTGATCCTTCCACCTCAGCCTTCCATGTAGCTGGTGATTTAAAGTTTTAGCTCTGGCCAGGCATGCAGTTCACGCCTATAATACCAGCACTTTGCTGGGCAGAGGTGAGAGGATTGCCTGAGCCCAGGAGTCTGAGACCAGTATGGGAAACTTGGCAAGACCTCATCTCTGCAATAAATAAATAAAAAGGAACCAGGCAAGTTAGTGCGCACCTGTAGTTCCAGCTAGTTGGAACGCTGAGGAGGCGGAAAGGCCACCTGAGTCCAGCAGGTTGAGGCTATGGTGGCCGTGAGCATGCCACTGCACTACAGCCTGTGCGACAAAGTGAGACACCAACTTGGAAAAAAAAAGTCTTAATTAATGGTCTTAGAAAAATAAAATCTGCAGTAGCTGAAGCGTATTACATTATATTTGAGATTTAACTTTCGTCATTTTATTGACAGCAGCATACTTCCACGTATAAACAGTTGATTTTTCTTTCATATACATAATTAGTCTGTCATTGTATTTTGCTTTATTTTTAAGGTGATTTGTTTTTAATGCACCATATTTTGGTGGTATGGTAAAATATTAAAACAAGGTGACCAGGCAGAGTACCAGCCACATTTTTTAAAGTATGATTTTCATTCAGAAATCACGAATCTCATGAAAAATTAAACTAGATTGCCTCGTCCAACAGAAAACAGACTCTCAATGATTATATTAGTCAGCATGTAAACATGCTTCCATTATCAACTCAAAAAACATAGAAATAAAATCTCTCTTCCGTCAATTTGCCTTACTTCTTTATCTTACCTGTATGAGATGCTCACATTTTTAAGACAATATTAATAAGCCTAGTTATTAGTAATAATAATAGTCTATTATTACTAATAATTGTAAACCTGACAATGTTGGCATGGTCAGGTCAGTTTGCTCGTGAACTCAATGCAGTGTAAAGAAGATGGTGTGCCTGTGTCAAACCATGATGTTGTACACAGGAGTGCAATCTGTATTTGTCAGTTGCACCACAATGAAGCTGAAAAAATTGCTAAAGAATCTTCATCCAGTTTGCTACTATTTGAATATGTTGAACAGTAAGTATAAATGTCCCCATGAAAACCTATCTATCTGCCTTAATCTCAGTAGAAGTGACGAAAAAACTTGATTAGAAAAAAGTTTTAATCTTATATTTTTCTAAGCCTCAAGAAACACTTTTAGGTATGTGCATTTGTAAGTGAACATAGGGCTTTAAACAATGTCTTTCTTAATTTAGTTATATTTCAAAAAGTTTATTTGTAAGAACACTGTACCTGAGTCACAGCTGTGCCCACGTCACTTCCTCGTTCGCATCCTTTCACAGTTTTTCTTTTCCTTTAGATTATAGTCCAAGTTTCAGATTGTCATTTTTCAACTGACAGACACACCATGACCCAGCCTGCTATTTTTGCCTTATTTCCATTTTCCCCTCCTTCACAAAGTTTTAGCAGAATCGAAGTACTTTTTTAACTTATACACTAACAATCTCCTCATCCCTGAGTTGACATGTAAAATATTCAACAGGAGACGGTGGTTAGGTAACCACCAGTTATAACAGGCAGCCTAACCAGCCAGGATGACATAATCTGTGAAATATTGATAGAGCTGCGCCTATTCTGGTCTCTAACTGGAGGCTATGTATATGCATATGTGTGTATATATTGCTATATATATTATTTCTCTTGGCTCTTCTTATTTTTGCCTTATAATTTTGTTGCTTATATTGAATACCACAAATAAACTTTAAACTCTAAAATCCTTGAAGAAAAGTTCAACACATGCTTCATCCTTGTAATATCTATCATGCCTTAACTAATTTTTAAAAAGGAAGAAAGTGGCTGGGTACGGTGGCCCATCCCTGTAATCCCAGCACTCTGGGAGGCCAGGGCAGGAGGATTGCTTAAGCACAGGAGATTGAGACCAGCCTGAAAAGGATAGTGATACCTTGTCTCTACAAAAAGTCCAAAAATTGGTGGAATGTAGTGGTGCGTGCCGTAATCCCAGCTACTTAAGAGGCTGAGGCGGAAGGATCGCCTGAGCCCAGGAGGTCAAGGCTGCAGCGAGCCATGGTTTTGCCACTGCACCCCAGCTTGAGCAACAGAATGAGACCCCAACTTAAAAAAAAATCAAAAAGGAAGATAGAAACAAAGAGAAAAATGAAAGGAAAAGGAGAAAAAGAAAAAAAAGAAAGCTTAACATATTTGATGAATTAAATGGATCAAGATGCATCTAGAAAATGTACTTGAAATTGTGGTTCCAGTGTTGATTTCTGTTTAAAAAAGAGTGGCAGAATCAGGTTGGATGAACGAGTTAAATTATGTTTAAATAATGCTAATTCAAGGGGGGAAATTAACAAGCCATTCTCCTGATATTTTTAGAGAAACAACCTAAATACATTTGTTATTTCACACGAAATTCAAGAGTGAAGACATACACCAGAAGTTCTGAGCTAGGTAAGTTGACATGTGAGCACTTTCATGGTCTAAAATCATAAACATATGTGTCCTATCTTTGAGGGAGCTTTTGTTTAGTAGAACATTTGGTGTCTAAATCTTCTATTTAGAGGTCCAACTTTAAATGTATGCTAACTCAATGGAACACACGTTTACATAAAACCCAGAATATATTAAAGAAGGAAAAATAATTCGTCCGTCATCTGCAACACCTTCCAAGGTACAGCCAATGACATGTCCCAATTTCAAATCATGAAGCTATTTTTCATTTTATCTTTCAATGTAATAATCATGGACTACATCCAGAAATTTATAAAGGAGTGAGAAAATACATAGTTTGAGGGAGAAATAATTATTTCTTACCATGTGCCCAGACACAGAGAAAACCATAAGGCAAGTACATGGTATCTGCAATACTCTCTTTCTCTCTCTGCATTGTGTTGTATCCCTGAAGTGAACTTTCAAATTGTAATATGTGGGTTTTCTTGGGAGGCAATGTTTTAGAATA
Organism: Tarsius wallacei; assembly: GCA_963574415.1. Taxonomy (NCBI): domain Eukaryota; kingdom Metazoa; phylum Chordata; class Mammalia; order Primates; family Tarsiidae; genus Tarsius; species Tarsius wallacei. The sequence goes on along the minus strand of CAUYQG010072824.1, from coordinate 5,882 downwards.
TGATTTATGTGGTTATACAACACTGAGAAAGGACTAAATGCTACCACGTTTTTAAACTTATCATTTTAAAAAATATGAATTATATTGGAATTAGTGGACACATTAGAAGAGGAAGAGACACTAGAATATTCTCTCTCTCTCCCTCTCTCCCTGCCTCCCCCTGTCTCTTTCCTCTGCATCTCTCTCTCCCTCCCCCTCTCTCCATCTCTCCATTTCTCCCTCTCTCTTTCTCTCCCTCTCTCTCTCTCCTCTCTCTCTCTTCCTTCCTCTCTTTCTCTCCATTTCTCCCTCTCTCTCTCCCTCCTTCTCTCCCCCTTCCTCCCCCCCTCTATATATCCCCCCTTCCCCTCCCCTACACTGAGGAAATGCCATAGGAGGACAGAGTGAGTTGTTGTTTTCTCTCTCTCTTTCCCTCTCTCTCCTCTCTCCCTTTCTCTCTCCTCTCTCTTCTTTTCTTCTCTCTCTCCCACCTCCTCTCCTTCCCTCCCTCTCTCTCTTCCTCTTTCTCTCTTTCCTTCTCTCTCACCCTCTCTCCCTCGTGCTCTCCTCCTCTCTGTTTCTTTCCCTTTGTCTCTTGTCTGTCTTTCTCTTCGCCTACCCCAATACACTGAGAAAAGGCCATGCGAGGACACATGAGAATTTGACTGACTGTCAACCAGGAAGAAAGCCCTTACCAAGAACCAAATTGGCTGATATTGTGTTCTTGGACCTTCAGGCCCCAGAACTGTGAGACATAATTTTCTGTTTTAAGCCACCCAGTCTGTGATATTTTTTTACAGCAGCTTAAGGAGACTAATACATCAAGAAAATGCAAAAATAAGGCCACAGTGTGACAAGACACTTATTTATTCACACACTGAGTATAACTAAAACTCCTGAATATTATATATACAGCAAGCATAAGAAGACTCCAAGAGTGGATGAGAAGACAGATTAGCTAGGGACGTTAGGACCCAAGGCAAAGCACAGGGGAAAATTTGCTGCATTTTGATTATACCTCATATATTTCAGACTTCTTATGATGAATCTGGCAACTCAGAAACAGCAACAGATGCAGACCAAACCCCCGCCCCCCCCAAAAAAAACCTGGAAAACGGAAGCTTACTATCACAGAAACATTTTAGACATGAATGAATCTACTCCCAACAAGCATTACAAAAAAGTGTGTGCTTCCATCAACACCCACCCCAGCAAAGCCTGAGGGAACAGCAGGGGTGTGAGAAGGCATCCCAAGACCCCCAGGAGGTAACGTCCCAGAGAGCAAGGTGGGCACTGGGACTCCCATCCTGGTGGGATGTGAATGAGCCCCAGCACCACAGCGAGGAGCCCCAGTCTTCTGCCTCCTCCCGGTAGTGACAAGCTGTGCCTCCCATTCCTTGCCCAGTGGGGTGCTGTCAGAGGTGGCCTAACAGAGAGTCAGGTCTTTGATCATTGCCCATGATAATGAGGTCACCCTCACTGTGATGACAACGAGACCACATGGGGAGCTAGAACTCCCACCCACCCACAACAATGGAACCCCCATGGCAGTATCAGTGGACACTGAGCAGGAAGCAAGACCTCCACCTCTACTGGTGTTAATGAGGCAATGCTTCCCTTTCCTTTGCCAGCATGGTGCCAGAGAGCAGCTGCCAAGAGAGAAGAGTTAAATGCACCCAGAGTCTCAAAACACAAAACAAACACTTCCAGGTTTCAATACAGAAATCACTCTCCACACCAAGAACTGGATGAAATGCAACTGAATGAAAGAGACAGCAATGACAACACGAGATGACAGATGTGCTAGAATCAGCTGATGAAGAATGTGAAGGAGCCAAGATGAAAATGCTGCACTGAGCAATCACAAACCTTCTTGAAAACAAATCAAAAGGCAAAAGGCCTCAGAGAATATACACATATAAATAGAAAGCAGCCAAAGAAGAACATTTTAGCTGTAGAATAAAAACAATGCGAATGACAGCAGATTTTCATCAGAAACCATGCAGGTGGGAAGAAAATGGCACAATACTTTTTAGGTGAGCAAGGGGATGTCAATCTAGAACGCTATGCCAAATAAAAATACCATCTTCAAAATAAAAAAGGAATAAAGTAAGTTCTCCAAACAGGAAGGAAACAGTAAAAGACGACAACTTAGAACATTAGGGAAAAAAATTATAAAGAATACAGATAAATATCATAGGCTTACCTTCATTCTCTTCTTTAACTTCTAAATTTAATTGGATGATTGAAGAAAAAACTACTATACTGTGTGATGTGGTCCTAAATATATGTAGAGAGTACATTTAAGACAACTATATTATACATGGAGAATGGTAAAGCAAAAAAATGAGGGTTAGATTTTGACACTTTCCTCAGATTGGCAAAGGGATGACATTGATAGATTGCAATAAGTTGTGTATATATAGGGGAATATATACTATATAAAAAGCAAACCCTTAAAAAACTATACAAATTGATTCTCTCAAAAACATGATAGATAAATCAAATTAAATTCTAAAAAAATCTTCAATATTCACAACAAAAAGAAAATACAGAAGTGAAAAATACAGACTAAACAGCAACCAACATACAAAAGGACAGACTTAAGCATTATGATATCAATAGTTACATGAAATTTAAGTGGTCTAAATATATCAATTAAAGGACAGACGTTGGCAGAGTGGATTAAAATATTGCCCAAAGATATGCTGTGTACAAGAATGTCATATCAAATATAATGATATAAGTAGGTACAAATATATTCTGCTGTAGACCTAACAACACATTTCTAAATAACCTATGGCTAAATAGAACTCAAAATACACACTGAAGTCAATAAAAAATGGAAATAAATATATATACATATATTACAATGTGTGAGAGACAAGACTGAGGGAAGTTTATAGTGCTAAATGCGTGCATTAGAAAAGAGGAAAAATACCCCATTAATATTCTAAGCTCTCAACTCAACAACCTGGAAAAAGAAAAGCAGCATAAACACAGCAAGAAAAAGGAAAGAACTAATAAAGATAAAAGCAGAAATCAGCACAGTTAAGAACAGAAAAAAGGTAGAGAAACTCAAATGGACAAAGAGATGCTTCTTTACAATGATCAATAAAACTGACAAACCTCTAGCAAGACTGACAATGAAGAAAAAAAACCACAAATGATCAACATCAGGAATGAAGTCGGGATATTGCTGCAGACCCTGCAGACATTAGGAATATACTGTTATATAGAAAAACACTATAAGAAATAACACTCATTGATTTAACACATTATAGTAAATGGAACAACATCTATCTGAAACACGCTACCTCAACTCACCCGGTAGGAAACAGATCATTTGAGTAGCCTCATGACTATTCAGAAAAAAAAATTTTTAATTTAAATTTAAAATAATTCCAGACAACGAATCTTTAGGCCCAGATAATTTCACTGAAAGCTATAGTAAAATTTTAAAGTATTAACACAAATTATATACAAATTTCCAGAAAATACAAGAGGGTAGAACACTTTCTGATGTATTTCATGAAGCCAGTATTACTCTGATAGCAAAACCGGAAAAAAGAATGCAAAAGAAAAAACTACAGGCTGACATTTGCCATGAATATAGATACCAAAAATTCTTTTAAAAGATTGACAAATAGAATTTGGCAACATATATTTTAAAATGTATACTATGACCAAGTAGGGTGTAGTCCAGGTATGTAAGTCTGGCTTAATCTTAAAAAAATCAATGGAATATTATGCAGCCATAAAGAAGGGCAAAATTATGGACTTCAAAGCAACTTGGATGGATTTAGAGTCGATCATACTCAGCGATCTATCACAGAAACAAAAAACTGAGTACCACATGTTCTCACTCACAAGCTGTCCCTGAACATTTATCATGACACTATAGGAAAGGGTTTGGCAATAGCTCGACGCTGCCAGGGGAGGGAAGGGGGCACATAACATCCATAAGAGTACCTAATCTCAAACCAGGCGAAGTGGGGACCAAAGAGAGGCCCAAACTTTACCTGTACGGTGACCACTTATCTCCCTGTTCCCGGACTGTATCCTGCATCTTTAAAATAAAAGTAAACAAAATCAATGCAATTCGCCACATTTATAGGCAAAAAAAGAGAATGGCATTATCATATCAATCAATGCAGAAAATTATGTGACAAAATTTGACAACTGTTCTTAATAAGAAAACTTAAAAATGGGGAAAAAGGGGAACTTTCTCTATTTGAAAAAGATAATCTGCAAAAAGTTCACAGCTAACTTTATGCTTGAGATCTGGAATGAGATGAATATATTTCGACACCCTTACGCAACATAGAGTTAGATGTTTCAGAGAGTGAAATAAAGCAAAAAATGCCAAGAAAAGAAATAAATTGAAAAGGAAAAAGTAAAACTGTTCATATTTGGAGGTGACATGATTATTTATACACAAAATCCTAAAGAATCTACAAAAAATTCCTAAAACTGAATAATGAATTTAGTAAGGTTACAGAATGCAAGATAAACATTCAAAAATCAATTTTATTTCTATATATTATCAAGGAACATGAGGACATCAAAATTTGAAATACAAAGCCCTTTAAAATCACTCAAAAAAGTGATACCTCAGTGTAAATAAAACAACACAAGTATAAGACTTACATGCTGAAAGCATCACAACACTGATGAAAGAAATAAAAGAAATCTGAGTAAATGGAGACACGTATCATAGATATGAATTGGAAGACTTAATGTTGGTAAAATGCCAATTCTCAAATTAATAAACAAGTTTAATACAATATCACAGGAAGAAATCTTGTGGATATGAACTACAGTATACTAAAATGTATACAAAATGTCAAAGTAACTAGAATATGTGAAACGATTTTGAAAAAGAAGAATAATGGGAAGAATCAACCTATTTGAGCTGAGCACTTATTATATAGCTATAGTAGTCATGTCAAACAGAGAGTCCTGAACTATACCCAGATATGTTCAATTATTCTTTTTAATAAGACAAAAGCAATTTGATGGAGGAATGACAGTCTTTCCAACCAATGGTGTTTAACAACTGGATATTCGTCAGCTAAAAACCTCAGCATAAGTCTCATACCTTACACAAAATATAGCTCAAAATAAATCACAAGCTTAAATGCAAAACTATAGAACTTTCAGAAAAAAAGCTTCAGGATCTGGAACTGGAATGATTATTTGACTTGGCATCAAAAGCCTGATCTGTTAATAAAATATTGTTAAATTGGGCTTCACCAAGATTAAAATCTTTGTTCTACAAAATTCTCTATTAAGAAAATGTAAAAAAAAAAAAAAAAGCTACAGAGTGGAAGAAAATATTTGCAAACTACATTTGCAACAAAGGACTAGTGTCTAGAATATATAAAGATCTCTTAAATCTCAAAATTAAAGCTATATCATCCAGTAGAAGATGAAAAAAATACATAAAGGGATCATTCACTCTTGAAGAGGATACACAAATTGCACACAAGCCTAAGAGAAAATATTTGATGTTGGTAGCCAGTGGAATAATGCAAACACACTTATCAAAATGTGACTAAATTTATTTAAAAGATATTGACAACACAAACCAGTTATGAGGATGCAGAGAGACTGAATCAATCATGCATTGCTGATGGAAATATGGTCAGGAAAGCAATTTTGCAGATTCTTTTTATTTAATTTTTATATTTTTTTCTGAGTGAGAACTTATGGTACTCTGTTCTTTGTTTCTGTGATAGATCACTGAGTATGGTTGACTCTAAATCCATCCAAGTTGCTGCAAAGTCCATATGTCTGTCCCTCTTTATGGCTGCATAATATTCCATTGTGTATATATACCACCTTTTTTTAATCCAGTCCAGCTTTGATGGGCAACATTGTTAGTTCCATGTTTTTACTAT
>CAUYQG010072823.1:0-16445 GCA_963574415.1 Tarsius wallacei | reverse complement strand
CCTATCTACAAGGGGAACCCCCCAGAACCCAGAATTTATTTATAAAAAATTGTGTATTTATTCTTACATGTTTAAACTTCAGTCACCTTCAAAGTCCTCTCCAGTTGATGTAATGTACCTATTGAGATGTTATTTCCTCTGCTCAGAACAGTTTTTGAACTCGTCAGTGTTGATGCCTTTTAGTGCTTCTGCCGTTTTTTTTTCACCTCTTCCACATGGGCCCCACATGTCCCTTTGAAAACTTTTTTCATCCAGGAAAACAAACAAACAAAAGTCTCTCAGGGTGAATAAGAAGAATGGGACGTGGGGCATGCTGTTTTTGGTCAAAAGCTGCTGAACGCTCAGCGCAGCGTGGACAAGCGTGTGGTCATGGTGGAAGAACAAGTCACCTGCTTGCCACAACTCGAGATGTTTCTTCCACACATCGGGATGCAACTTGCAGGTAAAAACTTTGGTTGACCGTCTGATCTGGGGGAACAAATTCCCAGTGTACTACAAGGGGAAAAGATAATTCTGTTTTTGTTGTTGTTGTTGTTGACCCTCCTTTGCATCTCCACATCCGTTACTATGGTTGGGGATTTGATATGCTGATAAACCAGTCCCGGATTATTTGTGCAGTCCCTGGAATAGGAGTCCTTCCCATGAGCCACACAGCGTGAAATGAGGTAGAGGAGGACCTGGAAGAAAATTGTGGGTACTGGTACTCTAGCTGGAAGAAGGGAGAATGTATGCTCAGCAGGCAGAATAACAGATGTCCATCATAGAGGATGTGTTCAGTTGAGGCCACATCGGTCATGGATGTTGAAGGCTTGACACTCCAGAGTGAAGTCTGCTCTGAGTGGAAACCTGAATCAGGTGGCCATGGATGCCCTCCTCAGTTTTAAAACTGGAGTTCGTAACTTCATGATAAGAAGATATTCATAAGTGGATATCTGTAAGGATGGCAAAAGAATATCACATAAAATTGTAACAAAAATAGCAGCAGATTTGCTAATCTGCTCTCAGTTATCAAGTTATTCTACAAACATGACTGCAAAATTTCTTTTCGCAGACATTTTTAAAAAATGAAAACAGCAAAAAAGTCATGCACTGACATGATATGGAGTCAGATATGACAGTCACTTTAGTGACTGGAGACTCACGGCACGTACACCAATAAATAATTTGAACAAGGATCCTTGTATTGGGCTGGGGAGGAGATTAAGGATGGGATTCTGGAATAGGACAAGTTCAAGTTGGATGAGAGTGCGGCTACTATCACGGGTGGTAAATAGAGTGTTGATGCTCCTTGGCACAGGCTTGTAGCGCGATTGCTAAGTTCTTAGCCACAGTTTTTTGGGATGGAATACATGTGGAAAAGAAGCACTAAGAATGCGATGTCCACAGAGACGTGGGAGTAATAGCAGTGATAGGCACTGGGGACATGGGGGCTGTCACTCAGCACCGGTGAGACCCTGAAAGAAGGAAAAGATAGTTTCATATCTATTAATTAAAGCAACGTGTGAAAGTCGGAAGTACTCCAAATAGCATTCATTTTTATTTATTTATGTATTTATATATTCATTTATTTGTTGGAGTCTCACTCTGTCGCCCAGGCTGGAGTGCAGTGGCATACTCCCGGCCACCGCAGCCTCGACCTGCTGAGCTCCGGCGATCCTTCCGCCTCAGCCTTCCAAGTAGCCGGAACTACAGGTGTGCGCTGCCGCACTCAGCTTATTTTTTGATTTATTGTAGAGACGAGGTCTCACCAAGTTTCCCAGGCTGGCCTTGAACCCTGGAGCTCAGGCAATCCTCTTGTCTCAGCCTCCCAAAGTGCTGCAATTACAGGCTTGAGCCACTGCACCTGTGCTTATTTGTTTATTTATTTTCTTAGAGACAAGGTTTCACTATATTGCCCAAGCTGGTCTTGAACTCTTGGGCTCAAGCAGTCCTCTAGCTTTCGCCTTGCTAAGTGCTGAGATCACAGGCATGACCCACTACGTCCAGCCAATCAACATGGCATTTAAAGAGACCCATCTCTTGAAGTTGGAGGACACACACAGATGAAGATTAGGCCCAGAGTGGTAGAACTTCACGGAACATTGAATTCTCAGCCTAGACAAGTCTTCTACACCAGAGTCAGCCTGGCTAGGGAAGGAGTGGGACCCTGAAACTTGTGTGTGTAGATACACTTGGATTGTTGAAACTCCAGGCTCTAAATCGTCTAGGTCTGTAGAAGAGGCCTACTGCCCACTGTGAGAAGATGGAAGGGCCCTCTCTCTTGAAAAATATGCCAAGAACTCAAAAAGGGCAGTGTCTTCCAAGCCAATGTTTTCCCTTTTTAGGTCTTCCTCCGTCTCTTCATCTGGCCGTTATCCCACGATTGGGGTCAGATGCTTGCATAGTCCAACTGGGCAAGTATTGGCTTGCTAAGAGAGGATAAACGGTGTATGCCAAGGGGCAGCTGGGCCTGGCTCACGTGGACTGCCAGGAAATAGAAAAGTCTGACTGGGAGGGGATCTGGAGGGTGCTGGATCAAGATGGGCGGGCTGTGCAGGTGAATCAGAAAGAGTTTGTCAGCATGAAGGCGCTTTCCTGGGATTCTCTGTGGCCACAGAAGATGGGGCTTACATTGTGCTGACATTTCTATGTGAAAGCTTAGAGGAAAATCTTTCTCATTAAACAACAAAGAGATACCAGAATTTCCATCTTTAACACATGCAAGAATTGGGAATGTTAGTGTGGATAGATAGAGTCACTAGTTTAACATGTTCCTTGTTGACCAGTGCAACAAGGAGCACACTCGTCAGGGAGCACCAGCATCACCAAGAACTCAGAGATGCTGTTCAGGACTCCCTCCCGGCAGCCCTGTGGGTTCTAGGATCCGGGAATAGCCGGGGCCAGGTGGCAACATCTGACCATCAGAGTCAGGATATGGAAGTGTAGTGGATAGTATCATGCCTTACCCAGCTGCCCTCTTCTTTACAGCGATTTATTCACGCCCCAGCTTCTGAGAATATTGGCTGCTACTGGCTTCAAGGAATTGTATCCACCAAGGTTCACCCCCTTCTCAGGAAACAGCATTTTCCCAATGGTTGGCTAGTGGGGAGAACCTATAACCTGGATCCTTGACTGAATTTGCGCTAATTCTCAAGAGGCCTTCTAGCTCCAGATATCCCTGTGGGATTAGTTGAGTCTCATTTGTAACTTCTGGATGAGGGGTAACCAAATCTGACCTAACCAAGCAGGTATGTAATGCAGGAGCTACTCTGGTTTTGCTGTCTTTGCTAGAGAAGATTAACACAACTTTGTCTCCCTGGTAGGTTACTATTGTTTTGGTAAGTGCATTATTTTATCTGCCTCTAAAGAAGAAATATGAGAAGCAGTTCACATTCAAAAGGGAGGGTCAACAATATACATTTAAAATCTTATCTTGAGACAATATTAATTCTGTTCGTCATAGTTTAATCCCAGGGGACCTGCATTGTCTGGCTATTCCGTAGAAGACATTTCTCCCCTCTAGTGATGACATCATGTTCATGGGATCTGTTGAGCAAGAACAGGCATGTATTCTGGATGCCTGGATAAATCACACATGTTCCAGAAGGTGGGAGGAGAACCCTACTCAATTCAGGGATTCGTCATATTAGCAAAGTGTTTAGGGATCTAGTGGTGTCTTAGTCCTTTTGTGTGGCTATAAAGAAATGCCCGAGACTGGGTCATGCATAAAGAAATTCAGGCTGCTTTCGCTCAAGGTGGAAGGGGAAGGGGAACTGGCATGTTCAGAGGTCCCGTGGAAAGAGCCAGAAAGTAAGAGAGAAGAGAGGGAGGTACCAGGCTCTTTTTAACAATCAGCTCTTGGGGCAACTCTTGCAGGAACTAAAAGAGTGAGAACCCACTCATGATTGTGAGGAGGGCATCGAGCCACTCATGAGGGGTCCACCCCCGTGACCCAAACACCTCCCATCAGGCCCCCCTTCCAACACTGGGGACCAAATTTCAGCATAAGGTTTGGAGAGCTAAATATCCAAACTACAGCAAGTGGTCTGGGGCACCACCTTTATTCCCCTTCCAGAATATGGGACAATTATCACACCTTGCACTATCTACCCCTAAGAAGGAAGCACAAAGCTTGTTAGCATGGTATTACTTCCATGATCAATGTATTTGGTGAAATGAAAGTCTTCTCATTTCATGAGAGACTCGGGCCAAGATCAAAGAAAGAGAACTCAGCAGGTCTAATTTGTGGTATAAACAGCCCTTCTAGGTAAAGAAAGACACTGTTTGAAATTTCTGGCTAGACAAAATAGGAAAAATAGTGCAGATCCATAAAGTTTTGGAGTTAGGACAAGCCTTGTGCAGCTTACAATGATCATACATACATCATTCAAACAACTCTTGTCATGCTATTGTCTCGGAGAGAAGCTGAGCATCTCACCTTGGAGCTTAAGTGACTATGAATCCAGAACTATCCATCATGGTCTGGCTGCTGTCAGATATACCAGGCCATAGGGCCAGGTGAATGAGAAGCCATCCATGGTATAATGGGAGTGGTCAATCTTAGGCCTATACAGAGGGCACAAATCAGTTACATGAACAAGTGGCCTAGACAGTCATCACCTATTGCTGTTGTTGATGTTTCTTTTCAGCCTAAAATGATATATGGAGGGGTCCCTACAGCAAGTTGATGAAGGAAGAAAAGACTCAGCTGGATCACAGATAGACTGGCTGAAACTGGGCACGGATTCACTACAGCCCCACTCAGGGGTGGCCCTAAGACACAGCAGTGAGGGACAATGCTCCCAGTGGGCAGAGTTGTGTGGTGAGAAAACTGGCACAAGGCAAAGGTATATAAGGCCTTATAGGCAGAGGTGAATAGCCTAGTGGGTTTCCAAGGGGCCAAAAAAGAATAAAATTGGAAAATGAAGGACACGAAATACTTGGGAAGAGACATGGTAATGAATCTGTGGGAATGGACACAAAGCGTGAGGATATTTGTATCAGAGTTAATGTCTTCCAGAAAATACCTCGGAAGAGTCACTAAACTCCTGGAATGACTCAGGAGATGTCTGCCAGTGCCTATCTTTGGCCACTCCAGCGTCTGTGACATGAGCTCAAGCACTAGCGTGATATTAATAGCAGTGACAGAAGTTCTGCAGGGGCCACTTGATGGGAAGTTGGTTACACAAGATTTCTTCCATACTGGAAAGATCAGAAACATCTGACTAAATTGACGTGAGTTCCAGGCGTTGTTTGCCAATTGTTACAGTGCCTCAGACTTCACTACCTTATGGTTCAGAGAGTCTGTTCTACCACGATGGGGTCTCACATAACATCAGATCAAACCAAGACAAGAGGTGAAGTTGTGGGCACATGACTGTGAGTTCGCTGGTCCTACTGCTTCCAGAAGCTGCCGCCTCTTGAAGGTGCGTCTAAGATGACAACTTGGAAGTGACGCTCTGTAAAAACGGAGAGGTTATCCCTCAGAATGTGGTATTCACTTTAAACCAATAATTATTATATGGTGCTGTGTCCCTCCCAGGTAAAATTTCAGAACCAAAGGGTAGGCGTAGAAGTAATCTTTCTCCCCAATGCTCTTGGTAAATGGAGAATTTGTTTTTCCCAAACCTTGAACTTCAGACTTTATAAGTCTAGATGTTTTGGTTTGCAGAGTAGGAATGCTTTCGTCAGAGAGCGCCATAAGAGTTAATGAACAGTAAAGCTACGGTTTCTGCCTTGGCATTTTTCACTCCTTCTGCCAGCAGGCTAGCAAGCCAAGAAAGGAGATACAGTACTTTTAGGAGCAATTGATCTTGATTATCATAAGAAGGAGGGAAGGATTGCTGCTACATCATAGGAAGGAATAGATCTGTTACTCAGGTCATCCACTGAAGTGCCAAGGGCCTCCCGTGCCTTGTTGCATCTGTTGGAAAATGAAGGACAAGCAATACTTGGGAAGAGACATGGTAATGAACCTGCGGGAGTAGACACAAGCGTGGACAAGAACGGCAACCTTGGATTGACAAGGGCATGGCAACCAGGGCTGAGACCCCACAGAGATGACATTCTGGGTTAACCCATCAGGGAGCCTTGTAGTTCAGTGGAAGTGCTAGGTAAAGTAGAGGGGAGTTTGGAGTAAGAAGAGTGAGGCAATTCATGTCGCTGATGGCCTTGAGACCAACGGCAGCAGCTAGAATTGTAGTTCATGCCATTGAACTTCCCCTTGAAAGTTTTCCCAGAAACTGTGACTAATAAGAATCTTGGAAAAGTTGTGCCTAGATTGAATAAACTTCATATGAAAAGCAAATAGATCTAAGCAATGCAAGGGTGGACCGTAATGCATGTGTCGGCTCCTTGCCCAACCTCCTTTCCCATGAGGGTATCCATCTCCCAGGAGTTGCTCTGAGTGTCGTTTAAGAAACAGCTTAAGCCGGGCTCGGTGGCTCAACCTGTAATCCCGCGCCTTGGGAGGCTGAGGTGAGTGGATTGCCTGAGCCCGCGGGTTCGAGACCCGCCTGGGCAAGCGAGACCTCATCTCTACAATAAATCAAAAAAAAAAAAAAAAATCAGCCGGGCATGGTAGCACGTGCCTGTAATTCCAGCTACTCGGAAGGCTGAGGCGGAAGGATCGCCGGAGCCCAGCGGGTCGAGGCTGCGGCCGGAAGTGGCCACTGCACTCCAGTCTGGGTGACGGAGTGAGACTCCAACTCAAAAAAAAAAAAAAAAAGAAACAGCTTAAACTAAAACAGTCAATGGAGAAGATTGTCCAGCCGAGGAGATGAGCGTCAGGATCTGACTCACCCAGGAGATTTACGCAGCCCACCCTCTCCCTGCTCCCGAGGCAGACCCACACGTGGACATGAGGGTCCAACAAGGTACAGAGGGGTCCAGCCTTCTTTCCTCAAAAAGACCACATCCGTGGTGCAGTCTGCATTCCAGAGCTTTCCCATGGTGTCAGACTGAAGCTGGTTTCCAGACAAGACCATGTTCTTGCTTGGTTTTCTTCACCTTGTTTCTTTTCCCTCCCTTCTCCTGAGAGCATTCCTTCAAGAAATAATTTTAACAAAGCCCCTCATCTCAGGCTGTTTCCAGGGGACCAGACCCAAGATGGGAGTCTTTGGCATCATGGTGGCATTTGAAGACACTTGTGTTAGTGAGATAACGTGAGAGGGCAGAATGAGAAAACCCCGGAGAATAACAATGATTAAAGAGCAGGAACAGGAAGAAAAAACCCAAGATGCTGAAAGGTAGGAAATAAACCAAGAGAGTGTTGCCGAGGCCGAAAAGGAGAGTGTGAAGGAAGAAACGGTAGTTAAAGTGTCAAGTGCGAAGAAAGCTTGTAGCAGGTGCTGTGAGTTCCCTCACCAGATTTCTTGGGTTCTCTTTCACTTTGGAGGTCTGCCCTTGAGCAATTGGAGGGTCTTACCAGCTGTACCTGATGTTATGAGAAGGGCAGATAGGGCTCCAGTTAGTGGTCAGGGGCTGGGGTTTACCATATGATAAGCATGTGTTTGGTGGGTCATTATGTATTGTCGTGTAAATAAATGTCTATTTGGGGACCAAATCTCTGATCCTTTGTCTTACGGTGGAACAGACTCCCAGTACCATTTGTGATCCAGAGCTTCCAGCGGAACCAGCTGTAGGCTAGGTCAGCCACATCCTTCCTTGGCCTCTTCCTCTGTCTTGTCCGAGATCCCGCCCCTCTTCCAGGTACCTCCTTAGAAACCAAGCGGAAGATTCTGGTTCAGGTGATGTTTTGGTGGATTGCTCAGGCAAAGTAAGGTGAGTATCGAAAAGTATTTTTAGGATTTGGAAACTAGGATACAGCTAGTGACCTTGGCAAAAGATCAGATTAGAGTGGATTGTGGAATGAATGGGAGGAAAGTTGCAGAAGTCAAAGCATTTAGACAAATAAACCAAGCATTTTGTTGTGAAATTAAGTAGAACCATGGAGGTAGACAGATTTGAAAATAGGGTCAAATGAAGGGTGTGTGTGTGTGTGTGTGATGCAGATATTTTATGATGTCAGATTCTTACTCATTCTGTGTTTAGAGAAAATAATCAGCAAAAAGGGAGAAGTTGACAGTCCAGGAAAAGCTGTGGAACCCATGTCAATGAACACCTGTGTAATTCTCATAAAAACGTGTGTGAATAAAAACCACAAACTCAGAATAAAAGATAAATGGTAACATTTTTTATATCTAGTAAAAGTACTTGCAGTAGAGAGCCTCAGAAGCATCCAGATCTTCTGAATAGATAATAATGACAATTTTCTATAAAACAGATAAATGGGACCTTAAAATAATAAGTTGCTGATTGCTTGAACTGTGTCATGTAAAACATATTTCCTGTTGCTAGGTAAGATGTCATAAACTGTGTGGCAAGTGATGTGGGCTATTTTAGGAGTTGACCCATGATTTAAAAGGGGACTGACGTTTCACCAAATTGGGATGGGTGAGGGAAACACATCTAGACAAGGGAAAGCGGGACTAAATGAGAATTTGGATGCTTTGAATTCAGCAAATATAAACCCCAAAGTAAGCCAGATGTGGTAGGGGCCACTAAAATGTTTGCACAAGGAACCCCGTCTCAGGATATTATAATTGTTATTGTATACTTGAAATCTGTATCTTAAATTCTGATAGTTTTTGGGAGCAGCTCAGACGCATCATATAAATATTTCCCTCTCATTTTTTCCATCTACAGTTGCCAACTGTCCATTGATGGTCATTCATCTTATTTTTTATTTTTTCCTTGTTTTTCAAGAAGTCTATCCTCTTAGCTCTGGGAATTCTTGCCTATTTGCACAGTTTCACCTGTTGGCTCAGTTTAGGAAATTTACAAAGTGGCATTTTATAAATGTTCTTCTATTTGCTGCAATGGCTGAAAGCATCCGTTTAAGCCTTGGCTCCAAGGCCAAAGATATAATGTTATTGTTCAGCCTGAAATGTGGCAATAATTACTAACTTGATGAGCCTCTCTCCTATAATTATTGGACCCCAAGATAGCCATTCATCTTTGCTTTCTTCTGGACGCTTCTATTACATTTTATCAGAGAAGCACGTTTGAGGAGTTGAGACACATCTGGTTCATGTGCTTCTGGCGACAGCTTGACCGGAAATGTAAGATCTGTACTTGACGTTGTGCGTCAACTGATTCGGACTTTGCCAGGCCTTAGCGGGTGAGTCATTTTAAAGGCCACATCCCATCTGGCAAGACTGTCCTCGCTCCAGCATGACTCTGTCTTCTCCTTTCCCACTATCCCCTTCCATGCAGAGGTCACTCAGTGTGGCTGGATTGGAGTTGACCTTTCTGTGATAGTCAGGTTGGGGAATTGCTTTCCTTTACTCTTTCTAGTCAAAATAATAATTTGTCAAGATAATCCTCGGCTATAGATTCACACACAACATTTTTGTCACGGAGTGTTTTTTTCCTAACTGCATTGTACCAGGAATAGCTAATGCTCTGCCACTCACTCTGTGGGCATTTTCTAAATCCCTCAGTTTTCAAAAACCCTTATTAGTTATCTTTAGATAACTGTAAGGGTGAAGACCTTCTGGGTGAAAAAAGACTCATAGAAGGTAACACACGAGCGCACACCACGTTGTCAGGATGCCAGGTTTTTAGCTTCCCAGACAACCAGACGCATCTTCAGAGTTAATCAAAACATTCTAGAGCCTGGGTGTCAAAACTTTAGTCTCACTAATCTTGGTAGATAGGGCCAGCGACTGGCCAAACAGGAGACAGGATCATTTCTTCTTCTTTTGCACCTCTTCCTCTGCTTTCTCCTTACTGTCTCCCCATCTTCTCATCATTGTATGCCAACCTGAGCAGCTCTGTAGCCCCTGAACAAGGCTCAGTGAAAGGCTGTTCCTCGTCTTCAGAGACCTAGAGTTTAGTGGGGGTGGGGCTATGTATTATGTAAATAACCACAGCACAATGTGTTGTTGTTCCGGAAGTGGTGCTGTGTTCTGTCAAGGTGCTGTATACTGAGGATAAGAATACCAAGGAAGAGAAATTACAAAGGGGGACCCAAGAAAACCTGGAATTTGTTTATAACAAAATGTGGGCTGGGCTTGGTGGCTCAGTCTGTCATCTCAGCACCTTGGGAGGCCGAGGCTTGTGGATTGCCTGAGCCCAGGGGTTTGAGACCAGCCTGGGCAATTTGGCGAGACCCTGTCTCTACACTAAATGAAAAAATTAGCTGGGTGTGGTGGTGTGTGCCTGTAGTTCCAGCTGCTTGGTAGGCTGAGGTGGAAGGATCGCCTGAGCCCAGCAGGTCGAGGCTGAGGTGGCTGTGAGCGTGCCACTGCATCTGGTCTGGGTGATGGAGTGTGACTCTGACTCAAAAAAACCAGACAAAACCAAAATGTGTATTATTCTTACATGTTTAAACTTCAGTCACTGTCAAAGTACTCTCCGTCTGATGCAATACACTTATTGAGACGCCTTTTCCACTGCTCAGAACAGTTTTTGAACTTGTCAATTGCGATGCCTGTTAGTGCTTCTGCCATTTTTTGTTTCCCCTCTTTCACACGGCAAAACGTTTCCCTTTGAGGACTCTTTTCATCTGGGGAACAAATAAAAAGTTGCTCAGAGTGAGACTGGATGAATAGGGAGGGTGGGGCCCGGGGGTCATGCCTCCACCCAGCATGGTGTGGGCAGGTGCGCTCGTAAATCACCTAACATGAAATGGGCAGACGCATTGAAAGAATCTCCAACCACAAATTCACTGAAGCCAGACTCAGCCTCTTACAACAACACCAGCTGGTACACTGATGTGGTACACTGATGCTGACGGGTTCCTGTAACACTTACCTGAAGGGGGAAGACCGCTCTACAAGGGTCTACCCTCCAAAAGATAATTCTGGTTTTTTTAGGAGACCCCCCCATATTCTCAGGGAGTGAGGGATGGAGGCAAAACTGGACTTGCGTTCTTCCAGCGTTTTCCTTCTGAACTGACGCCGTGCTGTTCACCCAGTCTTCCAGACTCTTCCAAATCTTCCACCATCTGCATGCCATCCATCACCAAGGCTTGCAAGTCTGTCTCCTAAACACAGCCTCTCCTCTCCATGGCTCTTCTCAGCACTCTTCCAGTCCTTCCCTTTAATCTTTGCCCCACCACACTCAGGCTTCCTAGACCTAGAATGCCCTTCCTCGCTCACCTTATCAGATTTTCCTCCTTCCAGGAGAGTATTTGGGCTTGGAGGGCAGAAGCTGTTCGTGAATGAGTGACCTCTTAGCTGAGTCTGTAGACATCCTTGGGAGTTTTATGCTGGGTTTGTGGAAGAGGGTGAGAGCCACAAGGAATTTTGGAAGTTTAGAGGTTTTCTGAGATCCCGTTGTTAAGGATCAGAATAACGAGAGAACAGAGAACGTTCAGAGACCTGCGAGTAGCATTGTGTGGGAGTCGAGGTTGGGGAGTGGCAGGAAGGAAGTTGGGGAGGGAGAGAGGAGGAGATTTCGTGATCATTGATGCCATGCCGAACACTTTGACTTTCTCCCCCTTGAGAATCTGGGTTTCCTCCGTGATCTCCAGCTAGGTTTCTCAATCAGGAGTACTACTGAAATCCCATTTACAGGGAACTATTTTTCAAGGACTTCCAGTGCTCATCTAAATAAAATTATGGTATTTCCTAAACAGGTACGGATATAAGACTAGTTTATAATCCCTTTACGCTTGAGCTCTTTTATTACTAGCCAACAAAAACAAATTTGTATGCTAAATGAAAGCAAAACTATATGCCTTATAAAAGTGAACTTAATTTAAATCAATAGGTGGTGGTGGGCGAAATTAAGCTGCTAGTTTGAGTTTAATAGGAGACAGATATACCCGCTGACATTAATCTACTGACATGTTTGTTTATTCTTTTTTGGGACCCCAACAGACTATCGTTAGAGTCACCATCCTTATCAGTGTCATTATTATTCTGATAATACTCTTATTTTTAATGCCAATCCATTATTATCCACCTAGGTTTCGGCTACTGATCCATTATTTTGTTGGGCCAATTTAATATTATATAGCAACCTAAACTAAATCCCCCCAAAAAAACTCTCCAAAAAAAAGAACATTTAATATCTTCTTTTCCTTTCTTACTCTTTGGAGAACATCTTTTCCTGCATATTTAACAGAAAGTCGTTTTGAACAAGACAGAATTTGCACAAGCAGTGGCTGTAAATGATTGTGGCACTGAATGCTATGATCCTTTGTGTTCAGAAGTCTCCACTACCACGAGCCATGTGGGAACTCAATTCTTCCAACTCTTTTCTTGAATTGGGTCATGGTAGAACGTTTGTCCATACCTGCAACATAAGTAGTCATCACCTCGTGCTAACTCATCAATTACATGTTAAGTTTGCCAATGATTTTTCCTCATTAAACCAAAGCAAATATATTACTGTGACATAGAATATTGTTTTTCCTAAGTACTAATGTATTAAAAAGTCTACGTAAGAGGCAGAATTTTAAAATTCAGAAAATAAATGCAAAATGCTTTAGGGCAACAGAATTATTTTACAAATTAAGAAAAATAGGCCAGCAGGGTGGCTCACACTTGTAATTCCACTACTTTGGGAAGCTGAGTTTTGGGGATTGCTTGAGCCCAGGAGTTTGAGATCAGCCTGGGCAACATGGCAACCTAGTGAGACCTCATCTCCATAATAAAATAAATCAGGTTTGGTGCTGTGTGCCTGTAGTCCTAGCCTCTCAGGAGGTTGAGGCTGGAAGATGGCTTGAACCCAGGCTGCAATGAATCATGATCGTGCCACTGCACTCCAGTCTGGGTGATGGAGCAAGATCAACAGAGAGAGAGAGAGAGAGAGAGAGAGAGAGAGAGAGAGAGAGAGAAAAGAGAAGAGAAGAGAAGGGGGGGGAGGGGAGAGGAGGGGAGGGGAGGGCCTTAAAAAAAAAGAAAAATATTGTAAGTGTATAATGGTGTAGATGGGAAAATTAGATTAGTTTGTCAGTCTTTATTTGTTTCTCCAGGTATATTTTAAACTTTCTGAGGTGAGGAACTGTGAATTATTCAATTTTGATTATTTAAGCACTTAACAAATGTTTATTGAATGTTAACTATTCATCATATTTATTAGAGAAATATCACCCAAACAATGTTAAGGATTGATTGTCTGGAGGTGAGTCAGCCAGCGGAACATTTGGAGGACTGCCAAGGTGACTGACTGAATTAGGAAATGACGAATGATGAACCTGGGTAAGCCAATGAAGATAGGAGGGAGAATGGAAAAGCTTAGAAAGGAGAATTAACGGCATGCTACATGAATTTGAGTTCTGAAAGCTGTTCTAGACTCTGCCTCTCTCTCAGTTCTAGCCTTCCATAATTCACCAGAGTAGATGTTATTTAGCTAGAGTGAAGCTATGAGATAATTATTTTATTTTATTATTTTGGTGGCGGGAGGTGAGTTTATTTTTAATTCTTTGGTGCCATGGTCATTTTGATACACGTATACCATGTGTCATAATCAAATCAGTATATCCATTGCCTCAAATAGTTATTATTTCTTTATGTTGGGAATATTCAAAATCTACTCTTTAAGTATTTGAAAATGCACAATAAATTGTTGTTCATTATAGTCACTACAGTGTTATCGAACATTGTTGTATAAATTATTCCTCCTATCTGGCTGTAGTTTCGTATTAACCAACCTCTGGCTATCCTCTCCCCTCCTTTCCCAGTCTCTACTAACTACTATTCTGCTTTCTGCCTCTGAGATTAACTTTTTAAGCTTCTACATGTAAGAGAGAACATTTAGTATGTCTTCCTGTGCGTGGCTCATTTCACTTGATATAATGCCCTCCGAGTCCATTGCAGTGAAGACATTCAGCTTTGAAAATACCTTTTGGAAAGAGAGAGATAACCTTTGCAGACTTAGAATTTATTGATGAGGATTTTGCTAGCTGACACCAGAGGAGAAGTGTGCATACAAACAAGGAAAGAAAAGAATTATGAATGGAAATTTGGGGAATTCCTTTTTTTTTTAAGCTCTTTTTGTCAGAGTTATTTTTTCAGTAAAGAAAATTTGGAAGAGAGAGAAAGGTAGAAAATACTACTTATATGTCTGCTGCTAAGCATAACCATTATTAAAATGCTTTTTTATAGATCCTTCTAGCATTCCCTATATTTAAAGATTTTTTGATTTTTTAAAAATTCCATTTGGACTGAGGACAGAAACATGGAAGGGACAAATGGAAGAAGAGGAATCTCTGAAGGTAACTGGAAGAAGGCTGGAGCAGAAGCAGGCAAGGAACTGATAGAGGACATCACTGTCGATGCTGAGAAAAACAGCATTTGGACTGTCAATACCCTCCACATGCCTGTCATTGAAAGCCCTCTTACTTGCTAACTAGGTGGTCTTCAGTGATCTTAGGTAGAGCAGTTTACAAAAAGATTGTTAGGCTCAGTTCAATTTGAGAGTAAGTTAAAACTACAGGTCACTTTAATTAAACTATGCCTGAAGCACGTGCCTACTGTATTCACCCCCAAATTATACAAACATCCGAATCAGCCAAAACCTACAGAAGAACCCACACGACAAAGACTATAGAGACAGGAACGGATAACAATCTTTGCCAGATGAAATAAGAAAAAAACCCCAAATAACTCATACTATCAGTTAACCATTTCTCGCCTCTTATTGGCTTAGTTTTTCTGGATGATGTTTTAAGCCTGTGTGGGTGTATCCATGGGGAGAGCATCATTCATGAACCCTGTGGTCCTGAAGGCGAGTTCTAAAGACTTCTTCAACACGTAAATCAAACAAAAACATGAACAGCGTTTTTCATGTACATTCAAACTGTCAGATTTTTAAACATGTGACATTTTAAGGTATATGAGCGCACAGGAATTTTCTTCCACAGTATAGCATATCCACATGCATAAGGCGTAGTTTAATGAAAATGACCTGCAGTTTTAACTTACTTGGTGCTTTGGGGTTCTTGATTGCATTCCACAAGATGTGAATAGTGTTAATTCCTTAATTTAGGTCATGTATCCTCATCTCTTTGGATTGCAAAGCCCTTGATAACAAGCTAAGAAACTCAAATATGCCGTTTCGTCACCTCCGTGACTCTTGCCTTGAAGATGTACTAGTTGCTTCTTGCAAGGAACCAACAGATCCAGGAGGCTTTTTGTTTTTTTATTTTTAACTTTGTTTTACTGTAAAGATGTGGGGTACAAGTCAGGATTAGGTACATAAGTAATGTATATGCAGGTAAAGTTTGAGGCTTCTTAAAATGAACACACTTTACCCCTTTTTGTACATCTCGTGTTTTATTCCTGCACCACTCACATGTGAGGAAATATGCTACCTCAGTGCGTTATTACCCTCCACACCTTGCTTCGCTTAAAAGGATAGTTTGACAGGTTATACATCGTGCATGACCCAAGAGCAAAGCAAAACCTCCCAAATATTTGTGATGCTTGGTAGTCTTCCCAAAATAACATTTTACTGGCACATATGTTTTTTCAACTGTTGTCTGTTTGCTTTCTTACATATTTTGGAAATATTTGAGCCATTTGAAGAAAGATTGGAGAGTATGCTGTTTTCTCAGGTTAAGGTATGTGAGTCTAAGATGCTTGGAATTTCTAAGTGGCTGTATGTGGAAAAAATAGATGTGTAGTATGAATTTGCTTATTTTAAAAATAAATTTGGTTTGATTCCATACTCATCCTTTTGGTATTTATTTCATTTTTAGAAAGTGATGAAAATTGGGAAAATATATATATATTTTTTGAGATGGAGTCTCTCTCTGTCGCCTAAGCTGGAGTGCAGTGGCATGCTCATAGCCACTGCAGCCTCTACCTGCTGGGCTTAGGTGATCCTTCTGCCTCAGCCTTCCAAATAGCTGAAACTACAGGTGTGTGCCACCATACCCAGCTAATTTACTGATTTACTGTAGAGACGAGGTCTAGCCAAGTTGCCCAGGCTGGTCTAGAACCCCTGGGTTTAAGCAATCCTCGTACCTCTCTCTCCCAGAGTGCTGGAATTACAGGCATGAGCCACTGTGCCCTGCCTAAAGTTGGGAAAATATTAAGAATTATGTAGATTCATGGCTGAGGCAGAGTTCTGTGGGCCTATCTGACAAGGAAGGCTACATTAGTATGTTTTTTGAATGCATCCTATGTATCTAGCACTGAGATAAGTACAAAAGTAAAATATTTAAAGAGTGTTTTCACCTGCAGAGACAATGGATTTTTTTTTTTGAGGCAGAGTTTTACTCTGTTGCCCAGGTTGGAGTGCAGTGCCACAACCATGGCTCACTACTCCCTCAATCTCCTAGACTCAGGTGACCCTTCCACCTCAGCTTCCCGAGTAGCTAGGGCTACAGGCACCAACAGCCACCACATTCAGCTAATTTTTTAGTTTTTATTTTTTGTAGAGATGAGGTCTTGCTATGTTGTCCAGGCTGGAATGTAACTCCTGGGCTTACATGATCCTCCCACTTC
>CAUYQG010072821.1:0-10048 GCA_963574415.1 Tarsius wallacei | reverse complement strand
CAATCCACTCGCCTTAGCCTCCCAAAGTGCTGGCATTACAGACAGCCACCAAGCCCGGCCCTATTTCTCCTTTTAATTCTGTCCATTTTATTTCACATATTTTGAGGCTCTGTTATTAGATGCATGCACACACTATTTTATATTTTCCTAACAAATAGACTCCTTTGTCATTATGAAATATCCTTCTTTATCTGGAAATACTCTGTCTTGAAGTGCATTTTATCTAATATTAATATAGACAGTTCATCCTTCTTATGCTTACTTCTTATATGGTTGTTTTTACCCAATTACTTTTAAACTTTGTCACCCATTCTGAATTGATACATCTAAATTCCTGTTTATATAACAGCCTTTTGTGAATGTTGTTAATCTGAGGAAGATATTGAGAGAATGATCATCTCTGCATGAATCAATAAGAGAAAATCTCTAAACCTAAAAAGTCAGTCAGGTACAGATGGCCCAGCAAAGAGCAGTGACCAGCTCTGTGACCCATAATAAAACCTCATCATCTGAGCGCTCCATTTTTTCCCTCTCTTCTTATTCAGACTTTCTCCAAGTCTTCTCACACTTCCAATTGTCATCTTTTTCTCTTCCTCTCCAGAAATTAAACACTAGTCCATGACCTTGTCACCTTCGTCCATGATCATTAAGGTTTCCTTCAATCGGACATCCCTGCCTCTCATCTCTCCAACCAAAAGGCACAAGCAGAAAATCTCATTGAGTTCTTTCTTTTCCTGGGACTTTCTCTTCAATGCTCCTTTTGTTTCCTTTTTAACCTTTGGGTTGGTAACCTTTCTTGTATGTCTCTTGAAATAGCTCACATTTTTCATGTTGCCTTTTTCTCCTTCAAATCCCTCCATAAAACTCACTTCTTTTCTTGGTTTCCCAGTTTTTTTCTCCTTTCCAGCCACATCAACTCAACTAGATGTCTCACTGTTTATTCAGTGTTTTGTTTGTGTCTAAATCAGACAGTCAACGCCTTGAGGCTGGGGTTTCATTTTCAGAGTTCCATGCTTTGCAAAATGCCATTTGCACTTACCACACTCTATAAATAATAAATAATCAGACCAAAGAATCAGTAAACTAGTGCCAGATCACTGATTAGCATAAGTACTCAACACATTGAAAGAGTTGCTGCTGCTGCACTGCTGACACAAAAACTTTTTCTCCAAGAAAAACAGAGCAGTGAAAAAGAACCCTGGAAAAGACACTTGGTCACAATTCAACTTGGACGAGGTAGAGGACAAACTGACTGTAGAGAGAAAGGCAGGAGTCCTTCTCAGCCTCTGTCTCTGAAAGGAACTTCCATGAGGTCTGAGTTCTTTCTAGGTCTTAATTCTGCCTCTGTAGCCAGGCGCTGGCACAGTGCCTGACATGAGGCAGGCATACAATGGACATATTTCTTGAACTGCTCCCGGAACACAAAGAATTATGGAAACATTGAGTTCATCCCGGTACCTAGCTCTGGAAATGTTCTTTGAGACACAGCCTCATTCTTGACTAGCTTGTAGACGTATCAGATAGCCACAGGAATTGGATTACTACATCAAACCACATTTTATATTCATAATTTGATGTTCAAAACACCATGAATCATATGTAACAGGCTATGGTTAGGAAGGCAGATGGATATATAGATTGTATATATATTTTTATTATGTATATAAGGATTTTCATTTGTTGTATATATAACAAATGGAAAAATATGAAGTATATACATATAATTTCAAAAAGCTCAAATGGCAATGTTTGATCCTGTGAAAGAAATACATCCTGAGCTACACAGAAAATTCACATTACAGAAGTCTTTTACCGAGAGCCCTAGTGGGTGGGCTGAAATTTCACTTTACTGTTATTATGTGGCCCACTGTATACCTGGCATATACTCTTCCAGCAACTTCGAGAAACACATGGACTATATCTTCTCATATGAGGTATGGAGGTGATGTTCTTCAGTCACTAAGACATAGTATTCAGGTGCTCTGAGCACTGCTCTCAACTGTCACATCCAATAATGTTGAGAACGAACATTCACCCATTCCTTTCACATTATATTTTCTTTTTTTTTTTTTTTGAGTTGGAGTCTCACTCCATCACCCAGACTGGAGTGCAGTGGCCACTCCTGGCCACCGCAGCCTCGACCTGCTGGGCTCCAGCGATCCTTCCGTTCAGCCTTCCAAGTAGCTGGAACTCTGGGCGCGCGCTACCACGCCCGGCTAATTTTTTAAATTTATTGTAGAGATGAGGTCTTGCCAAGTTGCCCAGGCGGGTCTTGAACCCATGGGCTCAGGCAATTCTCTCACCTCAGCCTCCCAAAGCACAGGATTACAGGCTGAGCCACCAAGCCCGGCTCACATATATTTTCTACATGATGCCGGGTGCAATGCTTCACATCCGTTAGACCAGCATTTTGGGTATCTGAGGCAGGAGGATCACTTGAGACCAGGAAGTTTTAGACCAACCTGGATCTAAAACTAAAAGCGAGACTCTGTCTCTACCAAAAAAATTAAAAATTAGTTGAGTGTGGCAGTTTGTACTTGTAGTCCCAGCTACTCCGAGGCTGAGGTGGGGGGAATGCTATGTCCAGGAGTTCAAGGTTACAGTGAGTTATGATCATACCACTTCTCTCTAGCCTGGGTGACAGAGCAAGACCCTGGCTGAAAAAAATAAGAAGACGATGACAACGACCGCAGCAGGACTTTAAGTCCTGTATAACTTGGAAGATTCTTAAGAGGTAGCTTTACTTTGGGCTGGAAGGTAAAGTTGCAGCTGATAGAAACATGACATTGATGGCCTAGGTACCTTATCTGTATCGTCTCAAGTCCAAATATAGAAGATTCCCTTCTCTTCTGGGACAGACCTGCCACTACCTGGGATAACAAACAAAAACCTTGATGACAGAAAAAGAGAAGACTGAAAAAGTAGAAAGATGCAGGGGAGAGGAGGCAGAGACAAAGTAAGGCATGCTTATGGAGTACGGTCTGCCCAGTGTGAATCTTGTGGACACCAGGTCCATGCTATAGGGCCCAATGTTCATAGGGATTTGTGCTCATGTTCTAGGCCAGAGTGGAGTCTTGCTGCATCAAGCAATGATTAGCTAGACAGGTAAGATTTAGATGGAAAAAGAGTGGTCAACTAGGACAGGTTCAAGGCCCCAAAAGCTGGGATATAAATCTCTTGTTAGGAAGAAAAGAATAGGAAGATGATTTACAGCATAGCCTACCTTTCATATCCATGAATTCTGCATCTGTGGATTTAACCAACAACAGATTAAAACTACTTTAAGCCGGGCTTGGTGGCTCAGTCTGTAATCCTGTGCCTTGGGAGACTGAGGTGAGTGGATTGCCTGAGCCCACGGGTTCGAGACCTGCCTGGGCAACTTGGTGAGACCTCATCTCTACAATAAGTCAAAAAATTAGCCAGGCGTGGTAGCGCTTGCCTGTAGTTCCAGCTACTTGGAAGGCTGAGGCGGAAGGATCGCCGGAGCCCAACAGGTCGAGGCTGCGGTGGCTGGGAGCGGCCACTGCACTCCAGTCTGGGCGACAGAGTGAGACTCCAACTCAAAAATAAATAAATAAATAAATAAAACTACTTTAAAAAATAAAACAACAATAAAAGACAATACAAATAAAAAAGTACAGTGTAATAACTATTTATACAGCATTTATGTTGCAGTAAGTATTGTAAGTAATCTAGAGATGATTAAAGTATATGAGAGGATGTGCGTAAGTTGTATGAAAATACTTCACCATTTTATATAAAGGATTTGAACATCCATGGATTTTGATATCTGTAGGGATCCGGAAACCAATCCCCCAGGATACCTGGGGATGACTGTATTATACATATTTGGCTGCTTAAAGAGGACTTCCTCAAGGGGACTTGGCTACTCTTGATTTCAAGGGCTCTGGGTCTGTGAACTGTCTCAAGTCTAGGAATTGGTTAAAGGGCCACCACAAGTCTTTAATGTGGTGATTCAAGTCAGATTTCTGTTCAGCAAACCTAGAGCTTTTTTCTTTTGTTTTTTTTTTTTGAGTTGAAGTCTCACTCTGTCGCCCAGGCTGGAGTGCAGTGACATGCTCACGGCCACCGCTGCCTCGACCTGCTGGGCTCAGGCGATCCTTCTGCCTTAGCCTTCTAAGTAGCTGGAACTATTGGTGCGTGCTACCACGTCCAGCTAATTTTTTGATTTATTGTAGAGACGAGGTCTCACCAATTGCCCAGGCTGGTCTTGAACCCCTGGGCTTAGGCAGTCCTCTCACCTAGCTTTCCCAAAGTGCTGGGATTACAGGCTTAAGCCACTGCTTCTGGCTAATCTAGAGCTTTTCTAAATTAAGTCAGACTCTAGTAGACTGTCCATCAGTGCTAAGAACACCAAAATTAACTAAGCAATACTAGCGATCTCCGTTTAAACCATTCTGTTTACTGCTTTGGCTCCATTGCCCATTACAGTAACCACATCCATCTTGATTCTGGTGATACTGTCTGCCACTTGGCCCCTGCCACCATTGGATCCAATCACTCCCATAGAATGCAAGAGGATCAGTTAGATGGCAACACAGAAAAGATCAAGGATACTAGAACTTTCTTCATGATAATATTTCTTATAAATATCTACCATATATACATATACATACACACACACACACACACACACACACACACACACATATATATACATAGAGAGAGAGAGAGAGAGAGAGAGAGAGAGAGAGAGATGAGGTCTCGCTTTGTTGCCCAGGCCGGTCTTGAACCCTCAGACTTAAGCAGTTCTCTCACCGCTGGGATTACAGGCATGAGCCAGCACACTCAGCTGGACTATCTTAGAATTTATTTGATACTATACCAAGATTCAGTAAGTGGTACTTTCTTAAGTGTTAGTTATAATATGAAATTGAAACTATATCAACAAAAATTTGTTTACTCTGTTAAAAGCCACTATCTTGCAGGGTGCAGTGGCTCACGCCTGTAATCCTAGCACTTTGGGAGCCTGAGGGGAAAGAATTGCCTGAGCCCAGGAGTTCTAGACCAGCCTGGGCAAATTGGCGAGACCTCATCTCTACAGCAAATTAAAAAAAAATTAGCTTGGCGTGATAGTGTGCACCTGTAGTTCCAGCTACTTGGAAGGCTGAGGCAGAAAGATCACCTGAGCCCAGCAGGTCGAGGCGGCGGTGACCATGAGCATGCCACTGAACTCCAGCCTGGGCAACAGAGTGAGACTTCAACTCAAACAAAACAAAACAAAACAAACAAACAAGCAAAACAACAACAACACCCCACCATCTTGAACTTTGAATGAGTATTTTATGATTTTGTAATACCATGCATTGGTCATTTGCAAAATATTTGCTCACTAAGTTATGTAAATCATCTAAATATTGATGTATTTCATTCTTCATGATTAAAAGTTACATTTGTTACTATAAGAAATTAAAAAGCTGTCAAAGCATATAGTGGCAGTTACAAGTTTTCTGTGACTCTCATTTTCACTTGAAAGTTCAAATTTTTATCATCAGCAAATGCTGCTGGGTGTTTGAATTGAAGTGACAGGCTCACTCCATTCATTTTAAAGAAAAGAGTTATAATTTTTCTGTCAGTCACTCTTACAAGTAAAATATGGCATTCTATGATGGAAAAAAATTGGCTAGCTCAGCTCACAACTCAAATAATCACAGACATGCTTTTTCTTTTTTTTGTTTTTTTGTTTTGAGTTGGAGTCTCACTCTGTCGCCCAGACTGGAGTGCAGTGGCTGCTCCTGGCCACCGCAGCCTCGACCTGCTGGGCTCCGGCGATCCTTCCGCCTCAGCCTTCCAAGTAGCTGGAACTACAGGTGTGCGCTACCGCGACCGGCTAATTTTTGATTTATTGTAGAGATGAGATCTCGCCAAGTTGCCCAGCCGGGTCTCGAACCCGTGGGCTCAGGCAATCCACTCACCTCAGCCTCCCAAAGGCACGGGATTACAGGCTGAGCCACCGAGCCCGGCTGACATGCTTTTTCTTAAAACAGTGCTTTATATGTACTTTCCATTGCACTACACAGAATATTAAAGATACATGCTTTCAAGCATTAAAATGTAATACTTAATATAAAAATAATAAAAATTAATATTTTTACTGCTTCATCAAGCATAGTCTTAAGTGAATCTTGCATTTTTCTTTTTATTGTGAGCATGTGGCAGTGAAGACTACAGCGACTACCTGTACAGTTTGGTGACGCTGCCCTGACTCTTGCCAACGCACTTTCCCATTCTTACTTCTGTGTCGTCAGTGGGACTAAATGAAAAATGATAAATAACATGTTAGAATCATTATTAGAATGGTTTCATTCTTATGGACCCTGTGAAAGGGTGATGGAATGTCAGGAGTCAGTAGACTACATTTTAAGAAACGCTGCTTTACAGTATGTCAGGGAAGTTCTGGCATTTTATTTAGGGTAGGCTACCTAGGCAACCAAGTTTCAATTATCCAGTCACTGTCAGAACCATACCCAGTCACACTCAGCTGCTTGAGTTAGTACTTTGAATGCAGAATGTCTGTTTAGCGCACTCATATCAATGCATTAGGCCATGTCCAACATTACTTCTTCCATTCTAATCCATCACCCTTAGGATCCATTCCCATATATTTCCCCAGGTTTCTATCAGTAAAGATGGGCAAAATCATGCAATTCTTTTTGTATATGCTGTACCTTTTCACGGGTCACCAACTCAACATGTTGCCCTTTGTGCCTGATGGGACTTGACTCTAGTTAAAGGTCTAGAAGCAGTGAGAATGTGTAAGGGTAGATATTGGAAAAGATGAGCTGTTCCCTGTGAGGCAACTACTTCAGGACCAGCCATTGCAGGTTCTTCAGACAATGGAAGACTAATCTCCTCAGATAGGAGAGGAAGGGACACTCTCTCCAGCAAAGAAGACTCAGCAGGATTTAAGGGTTTAAGGTTCTCAACTTTGTCTGGGTTTGCCCAAATGCTCCCATTAAAATGTAAGCTGTAAATCTGAAGCCCTGAACTCATTGTCTTCTCTCTCCCAAGTTCTCTTGCTTAAGAAGCAGCATCCAACTAACTCCATTATACTTATTTTTACTAAAATGTTCTATGGCAACAGCTGCTTAATCAAGAAGCCTTGACTCCGACTGCAATTGACTCCATGTGTTTATAGGTGGAAGGTGATGATGTTAAATTTTGCCTCCGCATGCCCTGGACTGCTATATTGCATTTACTGCCAGAAGTAGGGTAATTCATGGTTTTAAACCTAATCAGATCAGAGTAACAATACTAGAAAATCCAAAGTCAATTCAAAGAATCCATCCTTAAGGCTCTGCTTCTCTGAAATCACTTCCGGTACCAATTTTTGTATTAATTAGGGTTTGATCAGAGAGACAGAGTGATGAGTGGTATACAGTAAGCAATCTCTAACAGAGATTAGACCTTGAGGAGTCATGGACGCTGGTTAGGCAGTCTATTTAAGGTTACTGCTTCTGCATCTGATGTTTGGCCCAATGTCACCAGGGCCAATAGTCAGGAAAGAAAAATAGACTTGGAGGCCAAGGTGAGATGATTGCTTGAGCCCATGAGTTCGAGACCATCCTGGGCAACTTGGCGAGACCTCATCTCTACAATAAATCAAAAAATTAGCTGGATGTGGTGGTGTGTGCCTATGGTTCCAGCTACTCAGATGGCTGAGGCTGAAGGATTGACTGAGCCCAGCAGGTTGAGGCTGTGGTGGCCATGAGCATGCCACTGCACTCCAGCCTAGGTGACAGAATGAGACTGACTCAAAAAAAAAAAACAAAAAATAAAAACAAAAAACAGACTTAAGATGGGGGAGAGCAAATATTTGTTAAGTGCTTACTAATATGTGCCCTCTGCTCTTCTGGACCCCACAGTGATGTCCCTTGTCCACCTGGTCACCACTGACTTTGCAGACATTCATGGCTAAAGTCAGTGGCCAGCATAATGCTTATTCAGGTCCCTCTTAGCTCCATTGGGGATAGTAACCATCCCTGGCATTCTTACCTCATCTGTGGAATCCTCTGGAATTGAAATAAGACCTTTTATGTATATTTGGCCTTGACCCAAGTGTTCCCCTCTGCAGAGGGTCACCTCAGGTTGGCAGGCACTCTCTGTCAAGTTCTCTAGATAGATTCTCAACTAAATTTGAGTTCTACATGGCTTAATTACGTTTTACCACTGGTTTTGCATTAAAGTAATACACTCCACGTTAATCTAAGAGCAGTCTAGGAGGTAATATCCTTCCAGAGTCCCAAATGAAAAGCCAGAATAAAGATTTCTCTCCTCAGACTTCACTTAACTGCTTCTAAAGCATTCCTGTCATTTTAGCTCATAGTGTGTGTGTGTGTGTGTGTGTGTGTGTGTGTGTGTGAGAGAGAGAGAGAGAGAGAGAGAGAGAGAGAGAGAGAGAAAGTTGGGGAAAAATGAGTGCTTTGGAATGACTAGCATGGTGGTCACCTTGATATGTGAAAAAAAAAAAAAAAAGGCCCTGGTTTTAGCATTTGTTGATTTCTGATTTCTGTGGCATAGGTATTTCCACCATGGCTGATTTCAAGCTACTAATGATTTAACAATCTGCTCAGAAACCTTCTGAATATTTCAAAAGAGACCTTGCTAACCTGTATAAGCCAACTCTAGCCATCATTCCGCTGCCTGGTTTCTTTCTTATCTACCTTTGTTTTCTTCGCATTTGTTTGCTTCTTCTGTAACTCATCAGTCAGAAATAGTGGACTTTCTTTTCTTTCCAGTATGTCACATTCTTTTTCTATTAAGGAGTGGTAAGCCTCTTGGTTTGGGGGAAATGACATAATTTATCACCCAAACCTATACTTTTTTTGAGAGTGAAAGTGAGTATAACTAACTCTTAATTGTTCATCAAGACAACAGGAATAAACTAGGTCTGAAGATCTAGAATGTATGGTTTCCCTACTCATGACCTAGCCTTCATAATCAGAAATTGTACCTTCTGTGAAATATGGGAAATTCTCTATCATGTGAATTCTCCAGACTTCAGTTAGGAATCCGTTCTTATCCAAGCCTTATTTCTTGTTAAACAGGCCTCCAACGTGGAGGGATACAAGTAAGCGTTCATCTGTTTAATATTTTCACACCTTTCTCTGTCAATAAATATAAATCTCCTTATAAGGCATTGAAAGGAAAGTCCTGCCTTTGAAATCAGACTAGGATACAAATTCAGGTCTGCCATCAAACAGTAAGTGATTTTGAACAAGTTTCTAAATTTCTTGGAGTCTCGATTTCCTGGTCAGTCAGTTGATGGGCAGGGAGAACTGAAGTCTAATGGTGTTACAAACTCTCCCCAGTTCACCTAGGACTGTTGTGATTTTAAAATTAAAATCCCACAGGAGACCCAAACTTCACCTGTACCTGGACCACTTATGTACCCAATCCTTGTACCCCACATCTTTAAAATAAAAATAATAAAACTAAAATTCCACACCCCAGGAACCCTCTAAGTCCCAGGCAAACCGGGATGGTTGGTCACCATCAAACATATCAGAGTTGTTGTGATGCTCACATATCTCATAATAGTCTATCTAGTCTAGATAAGAGCCGCTGTCCTCAGGGTAGGACAAGCGGGCAATCGGAGGATAAGTCTGTAGTAAATACTTTGTTTTGCTCTGCTCTGGGTCTCTACAGTTCCACCTTATTCCTGGTAATGTGGGGGTCACCACCATCTATTTGGTGGATGTATCTATGGATGAAGAGCTGGTCCCTTAAGTCCTCTTAGGAATGCAATTAATCATTAGGCACAAAGTAAGAATCTTGGAAATTGATCTGAGATCATTCATCTCCCCTCGTTAGCCACCAAAATGAATGAGCCATTAAGAGAAACCTCTGAGCCGGGCTTCGTGGCTCAGCCTGTAATCCCGTGCCTTTGGGAGACTGAGGTGAGTGGATTGCCTGAGCCCGCGGGTTCGAGACCCGCCTGGGCAACTTGGTGAGACCTCATCTCTACAATAAATCAAAAAATTAGCCGGGTGTGGTAGTGCGCGCCTGTAGTTCCAGCTACCTGGAA
>CAUYQG010072820.1:0-13591 GCA_963574415.1 Tarsius wallacei | reverse complement strand
AACAAAAAACTAAGTATCACATGTTCTCACTCATATAGTAGACCTTGATCATCCAACGTATTACCACAAGAAAATGTCTGACTGTGGTGGGAAACTGGGGGCGGGGGGGAGGGTGAGGGGGATGGGATTAATGGTGGTGGGTCTCTATCTGAGGATGGGGAGACACCTCTTATCAACAAGGGGACCTGAACGAAATATTTTTGTATGCCTAACCCCTAACTGTACCCCACAATAACATAATAAAATAAAATAAAATAAATAAAAAAAATAAAAAAAATAAAAAAAAAAACATACAGTAATAGGAATGTGAAGTAGAGAATTTTTCTAAACAGTGGCAATTTAGAGAGATACAATGATTCAATTTTGTTTGAAGGGTTTTGATATATTACAATGTTTTTTTAAAAATCAGTTATACATTTTATTTCTAAATATGAATTCATCACATGCTTACTGAGTCTTTTATATGCTATAAATTTACTGTGGGAATGAGATCATATAGTTCTTGCTCACAGAGAACTTTGAAAAGCTAAGCTTATGAAAATTTAACTTTCAAAAAGATGAGTTAAGGTTAAACAGTAATAAAAAATAGCAAGATTCAATTGGCTGCCACTTGCTTTGTGTTGTGCTTTTAAATCAACCACAAAAATCTAATTTATTCAGAATCTACATGGTGAATCAATACATTTCTCACCAAGAGTGAATTGATCTATTGTGCAGTTATTATGATATTTTTAAGATTATTATAATCTTCATTTTAGAATTTTGAGAATCTTTATATTTGAAGTTTGGGGAAACTTTTACTTTGTTTTGTGTTTCAAAGCTTGTCTTGATTATGCAACACTGAACTGGGATGTCACTGGACCTTTCTGCAGTCTAGACTAATAAAGTACTTTTCATAAACCAGGGCAACTAGGTATGTGTCATTGGGCCTTTAATATGAAATGGAAATTTCACTCATAGATAATGGATATCCCTTCTTGGATAGCTGATACTGCAAATTGTACTTCATTCCAAAAATTTGAGCAGCAGACTGGGCTGAACTTATTTTGTTCACTGATGTCTGGAAAGAACTGAATGAGTTGAGTGTAGGGCTAGATTTAGAGAAATTTGAAACGTTGCAGTGTTTCTGAGACAATGAATTGTTTCAGAATAGACAATGTAGAATTTAGATTGAAGTCTACATTTTAGTAGATACAATAATGATAGATATTTAGAATACCCAATCTGGTACCCAGCAGTATCGTGTTTAGAAAGAAAGCCTCTGAAATATTTATGCCAAACTTGTATTATTCTTCAGGTTGTGATAGTATTCTATTGCTCCATGAATAGTACAGTAAAAATTCCTCTTCTGTTTCTAACACCATTATTTTTTCCTTAATTGCCTAATTGGTAGGAAAAAACATTTTCAGTTGAACATCTGTAAAATAAAGCCAGAAGAGACGTGTTCCATGTTCTATATGGTTGGTTTCTAGATACAATGTTGAATATGTGAAGATAGATTTATTCTATCCTTAAGATCTCAAAGAGCTTTCACCAGGAACTCAACTGGATCCATTCATAGAGCCACTAATAATAATTGAGCATAAATGTTCAAGTGTGTTAGCGTAGAATAGTGGTTAAATATTTAGCTCACAGGCTAGATTTGTTTTGGAGATCAGAAAGACCAGGATAGAAGTTCTTACACTATAGAACGTCTATAGTTAGTTTTTCTAACTAGTCTGACTCTATAATGTAACTGACTGTAACTTATAGACTGTATTTTTGGCTCTTTAATCCTCAGTTTCCTCAACTGTAAAACTGGGATGACAATAACCTACTTCACTGGGTGATGTTAGATATTAAATCAGACAATTTATAAAGTCTTTAGCACAGTTCCTGCTAATATAGCAAGTACTCAAAAAAAGTTACCTATTTATCATCAGAAAGTACATTGAAAAGGTACTATTGAATTTTGACAGGCTTTATTCTCCATAAATTACATCATTATATCCTAAGAAGATGTGAAAATGGCTAGAAAGCCTTTTGAAAATTTGTGGCATGGAGTCTCACTATTCTTGTAGTTTCTTCAGTAGCAAAGGTATTACCTCTGAAGCAGTCTCATTCTCATCTAAATTAATAAATTGGTGAATGGGAAATGTTATTTTCTGTAACAACATAATAGCAAACCATAGAATATAAAATTTTATGCAATTATAATATCATATTCTAATCAAAATGGAGGAAGTGAATTTTAAAAAACACTTAAACTTGGTTCCTTTAAGTATTTATTTCTGTTTGATGCATAGGTCATTCTCTTTCTGTTACATAGTCGGCAATTGTTTACTGAAAACAAAATCAAGGAAATCTACCCCATTTACTCAGCTAATATAATTACACTAAAAAAACATTTTATCTGGAAATAATTTAGACTTTAAAAAAGTTGCAAACATACTCCTAAGTCCTGGGAGCCCATTCCTCAGCTTTCCTCAGTGTTAACATCTTACATAAGTATAGTACATTATGAAAACCAGAAAATTATTGGCATAATGCAATTAACTGGGCTACAGATCTTACTTCATTTTCATCCATTTTTAAATGCACTTATTTTATTGTATGAATAACTGTATACATACCACATGTATGTATTCTTATAACCACTTCTACAATCAAGATACAAAATCGGTTCATCATCACAAAGGTACTCCTCATGCTGCCCCTTGATAATCACACCTTTCTCATTCTCCCTAACCCATAGCAACTAGTTTATGCTATGTATAGCTATAATTTTAACTACTCTTCATGAAAGAAATTATTTGCGTTTAAAACACAATCAGACAAGATGTAATAACCATTATTTTCTATATTTTTAAATGCATTAAAGGTAGAGATATTACATATACATCATTAAGGATGTTTGGAAATGGGTTACATAAATGTAAGAATTAACAATATTAAATTGTAAATTCTGGCAATAATTCAAAGAATATAATTTTAGTTTATGAAATAGTACGGTTCTGATAGTCACTGTTTCATTTTCAGGGGTACAAGTTAATTATTATGGGTTAAGATCTCACTATCACTGTCTTGGATGATCATTATTTTAGAAAAACAGAAAAAGAAAACTTAGGAGATAGTTTCCATTTTTGAATGAAAACGAGAAACTCATTTCTTTGAAAAACAGAAGTCTTTTCAGACTTAAATGAAATGTTTTCTGTTTTTCACTTGTAAATTTCTA
Source organism: Tarsius wallacei (assembly GCA_963574415.1). NCBI lineage: Eukaryota > Metazoa > Chordata > Mammalia > Primates > Tarsiidae > Tarsius > Tarsius wallacei. The sequence goes on along the minus strand of CAUYQG010072820.1, from coordinate 10,377 downwards.
TTGAACATATGTGGTAAGTGTTGGAAAGTATGGATAAGGCACTGTCTAATGTTTTAAGAAACATGTATCTGAAATAAAAGAATGAAATGTTTTTCTCAAAGTTAATAAATTAATCTTTGGGTAACAAATTTGTAATACCTTTAAGTCTACATACTTGTATACTTTTGAAACTTTGCATCAAACTTTTTCTTTCTCTTTCTACAAAAGAGACATTTGGCCTTTTATGTAATATCTTTCCACCCCCTAGTTTCTATTATCAAGTGTAAGTCATTTACAGCTTTAAAGAAAAATGGCAATAAAAACTGCTTATTTTTTACAGCAAGAGTTGCAGGAAATTGTTAAAGAACTAAGACATAACAATCCAAACATAAGACCCATGAAATGAACAGCATGAGAATTTTGAAAAACTCATGCTAAATAAGACTACATTCATATATGTAGGCAAATGAGCTATCACAGGTTCATGTCTAGATCACTTAAATAAAGCAAATATCGCAATAAAGTAAATCACATTTTAAAAAATGTTCCTGTGCTTATAAAAGTGATGTTTATACTATACCATATCTATTGAATGTCTTAAAAAACAGTTTATAGACCTTAATTTTAAAATAGATTATTGCTAAAAATGCTAATGATTATCTGAGCCTTCAATAAGTCACAATCTTTTTTGCTGGTAGAGGCCTTGTTGTTGATGGCGGCCAGTTGATCAAAGTAGTGGTGGCTAAAGCCTGGAGTGGCTGTGTCAATTTCTGAAAATAAGATAAAATTTGCCTCTTTCATTGACTCTTCCTTTCACAAACGATGTCTCTGTGGTATGTGATGCTGCTTGTTAGCATTTTTTGCTTGTTTGTTTTTTTGAGTCGGAGTCTCACTCTGTCGCCCAGGCTGGAGTGCAGTGGCACACTCATGGCCACCCCAGCATCGACCCGCTGCTCTCCGGCGATCCTTCTGCCTCAGCCTTTCAAGTAGCTGGAACCACAGGCATGTGCCATCATGCCCAGCTACTTTTTTGATTTATTGTGGAGATGAGATCACCATGTTGCCCAGGCTGGTCTCGAACCTGTGGGTTTAGGCAATCCACTCACCTCAGTCTCCCAAAGTGCTGTGATTACAGGCTGAGCCACCGCACCCAGCCTGTTTGTTAGCATTTTACACACAGTAGAACTTTTTTCAAAATTGGAATCAGTCTTTTTAAAACCCTGCCACTGCTCTATTCACGATGGCAAAAACATGGAACCAACCATGTTGCCCATAGAAGCTGGATTGTATTAAAAAATTGTGGTACATATACACAATGGAATATTATGCAGCCATAAAGAAGGACAAATATATGGACTTCGCAGCAACTTGGATGAATTTAGAGTCTATGATACTCAAGTGATCTATCACAGAAACAAAGAACAGAGTACCATAGGTTTTCACTCATAAGCGGACCTTGAACAATTTTATAATACTATAAGAAAGGGATTGGCAGTAGTGGGAAACTGTCAGGGGAGGGGGGTGGGATTGGCAGTTGAGGGAAACTGCTAGGGGAGGGAGGGGCATACCTCATCAACAAGGGTACCTGCATAATCAACTTTTGTGTACCTAACCCTGAATTGTACCCCACATCTTTATAATTTGAAAAAACCCTGCCACTGCTCTATCAACTATGTCGATGTAATAGTCTAAATATTTTGTTGTCATTTCAACATGTTCATAGCATCTTCACCAGGAGTAGATTTCACCTGAAGAAACCACTTATTTACTTATCCATAAGAAGCAACTCCTCATCCATTCCAGATTTATCATAAGATTGCAAAATTCAGTCACATCTTCAAGCTCCACTTCTAATTTTAATTCTCTTGCTATTTCCACCACATCTATAGTCATTTCCTTCACTGAAGTCTCAACTCTCTCAAAGTCATCCATGAGGATTGAAATTCTTTCAAACTTCTGTTCATTTGGTTCTTTTGACCTCCTCCCATGAATTGCAAATGTTGTTAATCATATCTAGGATGGTGAAGACTTTTCAGAAGGTTTTCAATTTATTCTCCCCAGATTTACCAGAAGAATTACTAGCTATGACAGTCATAGTCATATGAAATGCATTTCTTATATAATAATACTCAAAAGTCTAACTCCTCATAATCCATGGCCTGCAGAATGGATGTTGTCTTAGCAGGCATGAAAACAGCATTAATCTCCTTGTCCATCTCCATCAGAGTTTTATATTGACTAGGTGCATTGTCAATGAGCAGTAATATTTTAAATAGAGTAGTAGGTCTCAATGGTGGGCTTCAAATATTCAGTAAACCATGTGGTCAACAGATGTGTTCTCATCTAGGTTTTGTTGTACTATTTAGCAGAGTAGATTTCACATAATTCTTAAGGGCTTCAGAATTTTCAGAATGGTAAATGAACATTGGCTTCAATTTAAAGTCACCAGCTACATTACCCCTCAGCAAGAAAGTCAAGCTATCTTTGAAGCTTTGAATCCAGACTTTGACTTCTTGTCTCTATGAAAGTTCTAAATGGCGTCTTCTTCTAATAGAAAGCTGTTTGGTCTGCCTTAAAAATCTGTTGTTTACTGTAGTCATCTTCATCAATGGCCTTAACTAGATCTGGATAACTTGCTGCAGCTGCTTCTCCATTAGTACTTGCTGCTTCACCTTGCACTTTCATGTTGTGAAGCTGGCTTCTTTCCTTACACCTCATGAACCAACCTCTGCTAGCTTCAACTTTTCTTTTGCAGCTTGTTCACCTCTCTCAGTCTTCACAGAATTGAAGAGAGTTAGGCCCTTGCTTTGGATTAGGCTTTGGCTTGTTGGAATTTTGGGGGTGGTTTGATCTTCTATCCAGACCACTCAAACATTCTCCATATCTACAATAGGCTGTATTGCTGTCTATTATTCATGTGTTCACTGGAGTAACATTTTATTCCAGAACATTTCCTTTACATTCACAGCTTAGCTAACTCTTAAGCACAAGAGGCCTACCTTTTGGACTATCTCAGCTTTCAACATACCTTCCTAATAAGCTTAATCATTTCTAGCTTTTTGTTTAAAATGAAAGACTTGTGACTCATTCACTTGAACACTTACAGGTCATGTTTGGGTTATTAATTGGCCTAATTTCCATATTTTTGTGTGTCAGGGAATAGGGACACATGAGGAGAGGTAGAGAGTTGAGGGAATGACTGGTTGGTGAAACTGTCAGAGTACATACATTTATTAGTTAAGTTTACAGTCTTATATGAGCATGCTTTATGACACCCCAAAACAATTGTAATAGTAACATCAAATATCACCGATCACAGATCACCATATCAGATATAATGAAAAACTTTGCAGTAGTGTGAGAATTACCAGAATGTGACAGAGACACAAAGTGAGCACATGCCATTGCCAAAAATGCTATCAATAGATTTGCTTGATGCAGGATTGTTACAAATCTTCAATTTGTATTTTTAAAAAAGCACAATACACACAACCTCAAAACTCCAAGTTTTTATCTCATCATTAATATTTAATGTGCTGCATGAGCTTTAGAATCCTAGCATTTAAGCATGTGAAAGTTTACTGGGAAACATCACTGAAAAAATTATTAGGCAATTTTCCAGCTGATAGTATATAATAGCCCCACCATATTTTGCTTGTTTGTTAATTTTTATTTATTTATGACCTCACTTTTCTCTGGAGAGGATTTAAAGCAGTTTCTAGAAAAAGACATATGGTAAAAAGTAAAAAAATATATAATCAGAATGAGGGAAAAGGATTATAAAGATATATTTAATGAGAATAAGGATCTGCATATCTAAGTGATTTTACTTGCTTAAAATTTGGATCTGAATTTTTCAGGAGTGAAATCAGGATAGGAAATATAGTGTCTAAGTCCATTTTATGCTGCTACAACAAAATATCTAAGACTGGACATTTTATGAAAAAAACAGAAATATATTCGTCATAGTACTGGAGGCTGGGAGATCTGGGGCTAGTGTGCTACATCTGGTATCTAGTGAGGGCCTTCTTGCTGTATCCTTACACGGAAGAAGATCAAATAAAGATGAACATATATCTTCACATAACAGAAAAATTAAAGAGAGGAACCCACACCCAGAACCCCTTTTTATGACAGCATTAACCTATTCATGAGGATGCATCCTTCATGACCTAAATACCTCCCAATAGACACCAACTCCCAACTCTCTTGTATTGGAGATTAAGTTTTCAACATATAAATTTTAGCACAGCACATTCAGGTTACAGCACATAGTTATGCAATTTTATTAGGCAGAAAGAAGAATTTAAAATTATCAGGGAGAGGCAAGGCTCATTCTTGAGGCTCACGTCTTCAAAATCTTTATAGCAAATACAAACATAAGTTTTATTTTGAGTTTTCTTAAACATCTTCTAAGAAAACCCAACAACATAATACAACTTTGTAAAAGCGATTCCAGGAAAGAAAGCAAATACTCTCCAGGATGAGTTTATAGCCAGTTCTGGACTCAATGAGGGCTCAAGATGGCAGAATGCTAGAGCACCTCAGTTTTACTTTCTCTGATTTTAACTAATGTTACCTAATTATGTCACCTAATTATGTACTTTTATGGTTGTTTATAGTAATCCAGTTTTTGAGTTAAAAATATTTTAAGGAATGACTGAATGCTTCCTTGAGCTTAACTTTTGAAAAGAGCTCAGACTGCTTTGCTTTGGTGTTGCTGTTTCGTTTCAAAGCAAAACAGGTGCCAATGCTGACTTTCAACGTCTGAATCATAATGATCTTAATGTTCTAACCTGATTAGAAGAAACCTTACTACCAGACAAAGAGGCACCTATAAGCAATAGCTACTGTTTCTTCTAGATTGGAACCCAAAATAGCACAATTGCGTTGTTCAAGTAACTCACTACTTTGTTTTTTTGGTTTTTGGTGGGTTTTTTTTAGTTTGAGTTTCGCTCTGTCACTAAGGCTGGAGTGCAGTGACACGCTCACGGTCACCCCAGCGTCGACCCGTGGGCTCAGGCAATCTGGTCACCTCAGCCCTCCAAGTAGCCGGAACTACAAGCACATGTTACCACATCCGGCTAGTTTTTTGATTTATTGTAGAGATGAGGTCTCACCAAGTTGCCCAAGCTGTTCTTGAACCCACTGGCTCAGGCAATCACCTCATCTCGGTCTCCTTAATTGCTAGAACTACGTTGGTTTTAGTATCTTAACCATGGCAGGAAGATAACATGAAAGACAGCACACCACAGCATAACTAGAAAGTAACAGATCTGGAACCGAATGAGTTTTCTTTTTCCTTTTAATTCATAACATATTCTGTTAGCTTATGATGGATTTAGAAGTTTATAAATTTATTGCTGGGCTACTTTCTTGATTCCAACTCTTCTGTTTTCAATGTTAATCACTCTGATAGTTCTGGATTTACATTCTTTTTATGTTGTAGATGTCTGGGACAGAAAGCACTAATTAATTTATGTCTAGGAAGAAAAATGCATTTATTTATTTTTAAATGAAAAACAAAAGAGCAACTCTTCCTTTCACAAATAAATTCATCACTTGGTGACAATCCAAGATGTTCTTGCTTGATTTAGATACCAGGTCCTGAAAGTAAATATAGAAAAATAAGTGACTCAGGTTATGTAGGAATGCTGTAAGCAAAACTTTCTTAAATCTGTTATTGTCAGGCAGGTGAATTCTCTAAATTTCACTAGAAAGATTTCTTTTTGAATGCCAATGAAGCTTCTGTTTATGTGCTCTTATAACAAACCATAAAGGCAAGCAAAGAGCTCAGAAAACCTCCTAAAAAGAACCATATATAAATGTGGGGAAATAGATAAAAACCATAGTACTTTACCGATAGCTTTAATTTATATTTTATAAAAGCTAAAACTAGTGCAACTTGCCTATGCATGTATGTCTGAATAAATTTTTCTTAATTAATAAAGTTACTACTAAGAGCATAATTGCAGGTTAAGATTCTAACCTTAAGAAAACACTATATTCCTTTCATTAGGTCTATTTCTTTGCTAACTTTATTTTTCTCCACACAGCTTAGCTCTTCTCCGTACCCTTTCTCCTCATTGATTCACTACAAAAGAAAAACAAGTCATTGAGATGTGCTCCAAATCATCTGGCAATATTCGCTTGAAACCTTGTAAATATGGTTTTAAGCTCCCGTTCAACCGCAAACTTGCAATTACTTTGAACACGTTACTTTACTTCTTCACTCCCAATTTTCTTGCCTGAAAAAAGGAAATTAATACCCATGGGGCAGGGCTGTGGTAAGAATTAGACAACATGTGATCAAATTGCCTAGTGCCGAGTAGATGCTCAATATGGAGTTTTATAATTAGTGTTTGTTTTTAATTGATAGACCTCTGCTTCTGGTGACTTACTAGCCAGTGATGCCTAAATGAAGTTGCCGTAAGGATAAGTTTCAATCAGTCTGTCTTGTTCTCTTATAGAACCCATGAGGGGATCCAAAAAGCATGTCTATGACCTTAGTTCATATCATATTAGTCCTTTCCAGTAGCAAATTTGTGTTACAAGATGAAAGTAATAGCTAGATGTGTTGGGAGGCAGGGAGCAGGAACAATAGAGAGGCAAAAAGAATGAGAAAGACAATTTAGTGCTTCCTCCTGGCCTGCATTTCATCTTACCCTTTGCTGTCTATGGACTATTCATCAGCATTACCATGCACTGAAATCTCCTTTGAAATTTTAATCAGTTTAACATTGGTGTATCTATAGATTAGATGAAATAACTTTTGCTGTCTCTTCCAAGCACCTTTGTCATATGAATGGCTTACAGCCCTCATATTTCTCAATATGAATTTCTAGGTATCCTTCTATTTCAATCTTGTTTTCAAAGGACAAGGTGGAAGATGACAATGGTAATGAAGATTAACTGAAAGACTAATTATTTAGTCACTGGTGGGGGGGATGAAGCATACAGCTAAATCTTTCTGTCAGGAATATTCATAACTAGTTCAGTTTAAATGCCAGATTTATGAGAGCAAGTGATCCATCTCTATCATATGCCGGATGCTTTATTTAAGGTAGGTTCAGAAGAATCTTAATTTTTCATGCAAAGCTATTCACTGTATATCAATCCTAAAACATTGTTCCCTTTCCACTTCCCTATGTACTATGCCCTACTTTTACTTAACCACAGACTTTGAGGCTGAGTCTTAAATGATTACAATATACTACGAATCTCAGGATTTTTTGAACACTAACATAACAAATCTGTTTTCTTTTTAGCCTGACAACAAGACTCATTTGGTGACAAGTTTGTTTGCCATAAACTCAATGTGAATAGATTGCTAATTAATGGATTTAATTGTATAAAGGAGGTACTTTATATCTATTAATATTTTGATATCATGAGTATTTCTCTTTTTTTTAGATTAGAAAATATAGTTTATTTTAAAAGCAGATTAGAGAAAGAGAAAGAGGAGATTCACCTCCTCAAGGTAGAGGAGGTGTCCAAAGCCAGAAAACGTGGTCTGGTCATAGCTCAAAGAGCATATCACACCACAGTCTAGTAAGGAAATGGTTGCAATGGCCTGACAATGGCCACTATGAGTATTTCAATTGCAGCATATATCTAGCATTAAATTACTACATCATCTAAATGCTTACTTGGCCCTAGAAAGTTAGTGTTACAGTCAACATAGAGAAGTCTTTATTGTAAATATGTCCTTTGTCAAGCATATATAATTATATAACCAAGCCCAATTAAAATAATAAACATATTAATTGAGAAAATATTTTATTTATGTGGTTAGATAACAATATGTTTTTAATATTAGTCAGTAAAAACAAAAAATAAAAATTATTTAAGAAAATATTTAAGTTATATGTAAATAAAAATGAAACTAAAGGGTTTCATATTTAAGAAGAAATGCTGTTGATTAAAAATGCCTTCTAGACCATCATAGTCCTTGAAGCTAAGAACTTTCCCTTTTTTACAGATAGGAAACAATGAGAAATTCAACCAAAAGATAGTCTTTTCTATCTACTTAGTTTTGAGACATTGTTGTAATGATGAAATGGAACGTTTGACAAATTATCACCACAAATATTTTTTTAAGTAATCTATTATTGAATAGGAAAGAGAAATCTCTAATCTCATATTTAACTAGAACCCATCAAACACAATCCAAAGTTCATAATTATGTCATTAAGCCTGTAATTTTTTTCTTGGCTATGTGCCTTTTAAGTTTGGGATACTTGGCTAGCTATGAAAAGTTGCTGACAGTATTTTTATCAACTGTAATGATGAGTAAAACAACTCATGGTTCTGAATGGCCTATAAATCTCTCTGGGTCAGAGAAACTCTTATCGTGCATGGATTACAGTCTGCTAGAAAACTTGAAGGGCTGTTATTCAAATACACTGTGACATGCACATTCTTGAGCAAGTCATGAGGTCCAGGAAATATCATTTCAACTCCTTAAGACAAATATTTGAAATAAGGCAAGAGTTTTCCCTTTGGGCACCTCTTCCTCCACAATTTACTCAATACCTCCAAACTTCTTCATAAGCTCTAAAAGTTCCCAGTGAATCAATTCTCTGTCATCTCACAAAATGAGCCTTCTCTCTCTCTCTTACTTCTGGATGCGGCATTGCTTCTGTCCTTCTGAGCTCATGGTAAATACCCTATATACATTAATAATTGACCAAGGTGTTTTTTCCTACTAAGACTCAAAATGGTCTAAGAATCTTTCTCTAGCTTGAACTCCAAGATGACCCCAGTATTTGATTAGCATCAGCATGGAAGACGAAATTAAAGTCCATCCTTTGCCTTCCATAAACTAATAAAGGGAATTTCAGACTCATGGACTGGGATGGGACTGAAAGCACACATTAATGCAGTGATTGGTGCCTTGATTATCTCTTAAACAGGTTGATTGGTCATTAAAAAAAAAAGTTCAGTGAAGTATAGTGTGTGTTGGTCAAACATTCCACATCTTTTATAGACTATGAGTCAAGGAAGAAGAAAGGAGGGAGGAAGAAAAGAAAAAAAGAAGAAAAATTTTGTTGTAAGATTTTGCTTTGGACCTATGTAGTGGTTTCCTATTGCTGCTGTAACAAATTACCAAAAATTCATTAGCTTAAAACAACAAATTATTTTCTTACAGTTTTGGAGGTTGGGAATCTGAAATGACTTTCACAGAACTAAAAAATGTTGTAAGGATTGTGCTCCTTGTGGAGGCTATAGGAGAGAATCTGTTTCCTTGTCTTTTCAAACTTCTAGAAGGTTCCTGAATTCCTTGATTCTTGGTCCTTTTCCTCCATCTTTAAAGTCAGCAAAGATGGGTGAGTTCTTCTCACAATCACTTTCATTTTCTTTGCCTCTACCTTTCACCTGTAAGGACTCTTGTGATTAAACTGGACTCATGAGAATAACCTTGGATAATCTTCTCATCTCAAAATCCTTAACTGAATCACATTTACAAAGTTCGTTTTGCCATGTAAGGTAACATATATATAGGTCTGACATCTTTGGGGAGCTGCTGCATGGCCTACCACAGTATATCTACATAGCAATAGCAAAAGAAACAAATCAGAGCAAGGAGATTTAACACCCATAGTGGATGAATTATGCTTCAAATGCCTCCTTAACTACATTGGCCACTGGTCATGTGTCTAGGAGTATACAGTGTATTATAGTTGAGAGCAGGGTAGAAGCTAAAGTATGACTGATTGAGCCAAATCCTGCTATCCATTTCCTGATTATGTGTTCCTGGAGAGCAAAGTCACTTAAGCCACAGGTCTCAGTGGTTTGTACCTGGAAAGGGGATAATAAAAATATGCCATATCAGGGGGTTATTCTGAAGATCAAATACTATATTCTATGCAAAATGCTTACTACAATCCTTGGTACATAATAAATATTGCTTCTTGTCTTTCTTGAAACTGTTCTTTACATAGAACACATTCTATAAACTATTGTTAAATGAATACTATATGAATAATCTTGCCAATGATGTCACTTTTGAATCTAATCGGTTAGTGATGCAACTTCCTTTGATTCTTCATTGTTCAGCATAGGAAATAGCTTAGAATGTTCACACTCTAGTACTTTGGCCATCATAACAAATCCCATACAGTGAAGGGAACTGCATATTTATTTATTTATTTATTTATTTTTGAGTTGGAGTCTCACTCCATCACCCAGACTGGAGTGCAGTGGCCACTCCCAGCCACCGCAGCCTCAACCTGCTGGGCTCCGGCGATCCTTCCGCTTCAGCCTTACAAGTAGCTGGAACTACAGGCGCGCGCTTCCATGCCCAGCTAATTTTTTGATTTATTGTAGAGATGAGGTCTCGCCAAGTTGCCCAGGCGGGTCTCAAACCCGCGGGCTCAGGCAATCCACTCACCTCAG
>CAUYQG010072817.1:0-20552 GCA_963574415.1 Tarsius wallacei | reverse complement strand
GGCCAAATGTGCCACTATCCTCCAGCCTGGGCAACAGAGTGAGACTCCAACTCAAAAGAAAAAGAAAAAAAAGAAGGGGCAACTCCTTTGAGTCTCCTCCCACTGTGAGAGCTTCTCTGTCCTCTCAATAAATCCTGCTTTCTCACTTTAAAAAAACAAAGAAAGAGAAGAAAATGACAGCGTATAAATAAATTAAACATTTTTCTGAGGGGAGAGACAGCATCACTGATGAAGAGAGGTCAGGACAGCCAGTAACAAGCAGAACTGACAAAAACATTGTAAAAATTTATCGTAATGTGCATTAACATCATTGACTGACTGTGAGAAGCACAGCAGACCAAGTGAACATTAATAGAGAAACAGAAAAATCTTAACTGAAAATCTTAACATGCGAAAGGTGTGTTCAAAAATGGGTACCAAGGAGCTCTTGCATCACAACAATGCAACAGCTCACACAGCACTGTCTGTGAGCAAGTTTTTAGCTGGTAAACAAATAACTATATTGGAGCACCCTCCCTACTGACCTGATCTGGCCCCCAGTGACTTTTTTCTTTACCTGAAGATAAAGGAAATATTGAAAGGAAGACATTTTGGTGACATTCATGACGTCAAGGATAATACAACAGCAGATATGATAGTCGTTCCAGAAAAATTTCCAAAATTGCTCCGACGGTAGACTAGACACTGGTGTCAGTGCATAGCTTCCCAAGGAGTGTACTTTGAAGGTGACCGTAGTGATATTCAGCAATGAAGTATGTAGCACTTTTTGTAGGATGAATGTGTGAAATTAATTGTCAGAGTGCGTTAGCCAGATTCGGAATGATTTGGTAGGCCAGAGTGAGGAACTGGGCTTTAATCCATGAGTAGCTTGAAGCCTTTGATCGAGATATGTTTTCTGGTTTATGTTTTGTAAACAGTGTGTAAGGAATTAACTGATCAAATCTCTTACCTGTTGCTTCTTAACAAATTGCCCCAAAATTTAGCAACTTGGAATAATAAGCAGGTGTTGTCTCACCATTTTTCCATTAGGAATTCAACGTCATCTTAGCAGGATGCTTCTGGCATAGGGTTCATGAGGTTGGCAGGCATCTGAAAACTGGGGGAGAGTGGTGTGACTGGTGGTCTACTTCCAAGCTCCCTTTTAAGAGGACTTAGTTCTTTGATGACTGTTGGCTGTAGGCCTTAGTTCCTCATCTTTTTTTTTTTTTAAAGTCAGGATCTCACTTTATCTCTCAGGATGCAGTGCAGTGTCACAATCATGGCTCATCGCAGCCTTGACCTCCTGGGCTCAGGTGATCCTGCCACCTCAGCCTCCCAAGAAGCTGGAGCTACAAGCATGTGCTACCATGCCCCGGTTAATTTTTGTATTTTTATTTTTTGTAGAGACAAAGTCTCACTATGTTGTCCAGGCTGGTCTTGAACTCCTGTGCTCAAGCGATCCTCCCACCTCGGCCTCCCAAAGTACTGGGATTACAAGCGTGAGCCAACACGCTCTGCGCTTCTCCTTCTTTTTTATTTATTACAGAGATAAGGTTTCCCCAAGATTCCCAGGCTGGTCTCAAACCCATGGGCTCAGGCAATCCTCTCACCTCAGCCTCCCAAAGTACTGGGATTATAGGCATGAGCCACAGTGCCCGGGCTGCACTTCTTCATTTTAAATGTCGTCATAACTTGACAGCTTGGTTTCCCCCAGAGTGAGTGCATCAAAAGAGAGTAAGGAGAAAGCTACTGTCTTTTGTGACCTAACCTTGGCTATTTCTCCATGGGTCAGCCCTTTTTTGTGTAGTAGGGGGCTATACAAGGGCATGAATATCAGGAGACGGTAATTCTCTTAGAGAATATATATAACAAAATTCAATTTCAGGCTGGGCGCGGTGGCTCACAATTATAATCCCAGCACTTTGGGAGGCCAAGGTGAGAGGATTGCCTGAACCCATGGGTTCGAGACCAGCCTAGGGAACTTGATGAGAACTTAGCTCTACAATAAATCAACAAATGAGCCTGACGTGGTGGCACATACCTGTAGTTCCATCTACTTGGAAAGCTGAGGTGGAAGGATCACCTGAGCCCAGCAGGTCAAGGCTGCAGTGGCCGTGAGTGTGCCACTGCACTCCAGCCTGGGCAACAGAGGGAGACTCCTTTTCAAATAAAAAAAGTGCTGCCAGGCACAGTGGTTCACACCTATAATCCCAGCACTTTGGGAGATCAAGGTGAGAGGATTGCCTGAGCTCATGGGTTCGAGACCAGCCTGGCCAACTTGGCAAGACCTCATCTCTACAATAAATCAAAAATTTAGCTGGGCATGTTGGCATGTGCCTGTAGTTCTGCTACTTGGAAGGCTGAGGCAGAAGGATCTCCTCAGCCCAGCAGGTTGAGGTTGTAGTGGCCCTGAGCATGCCACTGCACTGCAGCCTGGGCAACAGGGTGAGACTCTAACTAAACAAAGAAAAAAAGAGGTATTGTGATATATACTTTCTCCCCTTAGGAAGACAAATATAAACTCTAGCTTAAAATATTTCAGGTAGCAATGTTTTATTGAAATCCTGTTATTGGTTTAGGTCCTCTTTGAGGGTTAGGTTACTAGGTACTAAAAAGAGTGTCTCTTTAGCATTCTCCATGAAGAAGGTGTACCAGAATTGCTTTCTTATTTTCTCTTGCGCAGTATATCTTTTCAGAATAAGTAGAATATCTCAGTATACGCTAATATATATCTAGCACTTATCACAAATGCAGAAATAATCAGATAAGGAATGAAATAAAGCACTGTTGCTGAGCACTTTAATGAAAATTTTGATATCTACTATTAATGATTCAACTGTATAATCTTGGTTGGACTCAGTAGTGCGTGCCTGTAATCCCAGCACTTTGGGGGGTGGAGGAGAGAGGATTGCTTGAGCCCAGGGGTTCAAACCAAGCCTAGGCAAACTGGTGCTACCTCATCTCTACAATAAATTAAAAAATTAGATGGGATGGTGGCATGTACCTGTAGTTTCAGCTGCTTGGAAGCCTGAAGCAAAGGATTGCCTGAGCCTAGGAGGTCAAGGCTGCAGTAGCCGTGATTGTGCCACTGTACTCCAGCCTGGGTGACAGAGTGAGACTCCAGCTCAGAAAAAGAAAGAAAGAAAGAAAAGTGCAATCTTATCCAAGGAATAATGTTGCAAGTCCATGAAAAAAGAATTCATAAATGATTATATACGTTAGAAAAATCATAATGTTAATCAAACTTTTTTGTTTGCATTCATACCTCTCACTGCTTTTACCTGGAACAATGCTTAGCATATAATCACCAGTCAATAAATTTGTGTTGAGTGAATAAATATGGAACTTGAGTATTTTAAATTTGAATTGGTATCTTGGAATAATATTGCCGTGGTATTCATTATTAACTATTTTCCGAAGTGTGAGAAACTCTGAGTATTAGAACTCAGAGTCTGCTGAGATTGTCCATCCCAAACTTCAACTTTTGATAGAGGTTAAATGAAAAACAGACTGAAAGGATGTGGGAAGGGGAGATGGGAGGTTGTAAAGCTTTTTAAAAAACAAGATTGGCCTGGCACAGTGACTCAAGCCTGTAATCCCAGCACTTTGGGAAGCCAAGGTGAGAGGATTGCCTGAGCTCAGGGGTTCGAGACCAGCTTGAGCAACTTGGTGAGACCTTGTCTCTACAATAAATCAAAAAATAAACTGGGTATGGTTGCGTGTGACTATAGTTCCAGCTACTTGGAAGGCTGAAGTGAAAGGATTGCCTAAGCCCCTCAGGTAAAGGCTGCGGTGGCTGTAAGCATGCTACTGCACTCCAGCCTGGGCAACAGAGTGAAACTCTGACTCAAAAATAAAAATATTTATAAAAAAGAAAGCATTAGGTCTCTCTGTATTGTACAGTGCATAATTGTGAATCACACTAGTGCCTTTAGTATTATATGTGGGTGAGGGAGGAAATGAAGGTCAAGACTTGAACTAAGAAATCTAATAAACATCCAACTAGTGAGTTGCATTGTTTTGAATTTACTTTTCATCTTGGGTAGTATAAACTTTCTGTGTATTTGTTATTAAACACCAACCTAAGTTGCTCATTATTTAATTTTTTTTTTTTTTTTGAGTTGGAGTCTCACTCTGTTGCCCAGACTGGAGTGCAGTGGCCGCTCCTGGCCACCTCAGCCTCGACCTGCTGGGCTCAGGCGATCCTTCCTCCTCAGCCTTCCAAGTAGCTGGAACTACAGGCACGCACTACCACGGCTGGCTGATTTTTTTGATTTATTGTAGAGATGAGGTCTTGCCACGTTGCCCAGGTGGGTCTCGAACCTGCGGGCTCAGGCAATCCACTCACCTCAGCCTCCCAAAGCGTGGGATTACAGGCTGAGCCACCAAGTCCTGCTGTTTTCATTTTTTTTACAGCTCTGTGTGTATGCTTAGGTTTGCTAATAGTAGTAGAATTCTGTCCTACACTTTTTGTGTGTGTGTATTACACTTATCTTCCTGGAGGAAAAGTGTATTGCTTTTTTTTTTTTTTTTTTTCTTTTGAGAAAGCAGGATTTATTGAGAGGACAGAAAAGTTCCCACAGTGGAAGGGGACTCGAAGGGGTTGCCCCGCTTTTCTTTTTAATGGTCGCACCAGAAAGTCTAATTCTCACTGTGCAGCACCATTCTAAGCCGTTCTTACATTGTTTTGCCTTTCCTCTCAACACTGTTTTATTCTTTTTTTTGAAATGTTTCCTTGCCAGGTGGTCATTAACACTCCCACATAATTATTAGCCCTTGGCAGAGATTTTTGACTCTTTTTCTCTGCTGTCACTTGCGACCTTGTCAGGGGCCGGTTATCTTGTTATTCAGTAGACTTTTGTGGAAAGGGTGATGTGGTTTTTTGGATCTATCAGACTCCGTTAACTTGTTGTATTACTTCTCCTCTTGAGCTTCTGGGGTGATGGCAGATGTAGGAAGAAAAATTCAAACAATAGACTACTTGGTTGACTCCATTGCCTGAGAGTTTTACCCCAGGAATCAGTCATGGATCAATGCTCAGCATATACTCACCAGTCAATAAATTTGTGTTGAGGGAATAAATATGGGACTTGAGTATTTTAAATTTCAATTGGTATCTTGGAATAATATTGCTGTGGTATTCATTATTAACTATTTTCTGAAGTATGAGAAACTCTGAGTATTAGCGCTTAGAGTCTGCTAAGGTTGTCCATCCCAAACTTGAACTTTTGGTAGAGGTTAAATGGAAAATAGACTGAAAGGATGTAGGAAGGGGAGATGGGAGGTTGTAAAGCTCCCATCTTTTAAAAGAGATGGCATGTTAGTGGATCAGATGTGGCAGTGAATATATGCAAGTGAATGTTTTATTTACTACTCTCATCTGATGTGACCCAAATTTGGTGGTGAGGTATAAACCAAGCTGAAGTATCCAGAAGTCTTCAAAGCCATTGCATTGGGGTTTTTTTTCCTTTCTTCCAAGGTTCTTCCATCTACCTTGGAAGTCCTTGGGCTACACCATGGTGCTGCATATCTGTGCCCAAATAAGTCACCTACTTGCAGATTGCCATGACAGCAAGATAAAGAGAATAATTGCTGTCCTCGGCTACTTGCTCAGTGCCTACAATATCTTTGTAATGTGAGATAACCACTTTTTTCTTCCGTGATCAAATTTAGGTAGCAGGCAAGATATTTATGTTTTGATGTCAACTGTCAGTAATGTTAAACTGTTTCACTATTCTTGTTTCTCCTTTCTTTTGTGGTTATAAAAGATACTTGCTAGGCCGGGTGGCTCAGGCCTGTAATCCCAGCACTGTGGAAGGTGAGAAGATCGCCTGAGCAAAGGGGTTTGAGACCAGCCTGGGCAACTGGCAAGACCTCGTAAAATGAATGAATGAATGAATGAATGAATAGCTGAGGCCCTGGTAGTCATAACTGGGCAACTGGCAAGATCTCATCTCTTAAATAAATAAATAACCAAGGCTGTGGTAGCCATGACCGTGCCACTGCACTCCAGCCTGGGTGACAGAATGAGACTGCAATTCAAAACAAAACACAAAACATGCCTTTCTTTGCTTGTCTGTTGTCTGCTAATGTACCGGTAGAACTACTTTTATTTTCACTTGCTCACATATAGAGTAAATTTTTTTTTTTAGGAAACTTTTTATTGACATATACAGAAAGGAAAAGTACCCAAGTTACAAGTGTGTATAGCCCAGTAAAGTTATACAATGTAAACACAACCACGTAACCAGTACCCATATAAAGAAATTACCAATACTTCAGAACCTCCCTCATGCACCCAGGCATTATTTCCCCTCCAAAGGTTGAAATTTATTATAAAAGTTTCAGTATATTGTAATATCTAGGTAGCTTTAAATAATCTTAGTAAATTGGTAATTTTATGGAAGGAGTTGGCTGCCATAATTTTATGTTGAAAATTTAACTCTACTTTGTCTCTTACATGATTATTGATAAACTTAGGAGAGATCTGTCTTTGGTAATACACCCCACACTTGGGACGAATTTTGCTCCCACTGTAAATATAGTCTAGAACTTCTAGAACTTGTATGCTGCTCTGATCTTTTGTGGTGTGAATAAAGCATCCTTAGTTTAATTTTTTTAATTTTAATTTTGTCTTTTTTGGGTTTTTTTGAGTTGGAGTCTCACTCTGTTGCCCAGGCTGGAGTGCAGTGGCACACTCACGGTCACCCCAGCGTCAACCTGCTGGGCTCCAGTGATCCTTCCACCTCAGCCTTCTAAGTAGCCGGAACTACAGGCGCGTGATACCCTGCCTGGCTAATTTTTTATTTATTGTAGAGATGAGGTCTCGCCAAGTTGCCCCAGGCTGATCTCGAACCCACAGGCTCAGGCAATCCAGTCGCATCAGCCTCCCAAAGTGCTGGGATTACAGGCTGAGCCACTGAGCCTGGCCTGAAATGTATTACTTTCAAATGTGAAAAGCCATCTCAATTTTAGCCTCTGCTTGGAGACAATGCTTTTTTTTTTGCAGCTTTGAGTGTTCCCAAACTAAGAGTTAAGATGTTAGAACTTTCAATTAAAGATGATGGATAACTACTGAAGCATGTTAAGCAGAAGAGAGACAAAGTCAATGTGGCTTGTGTTGAAAACAAACAAACTTATTCTTCTACAACATTCTAAATCTGAAGAAAGTGTGATTAAATAAACATGGGCTTGTTTCTAATCAAATTTGCTGAAGAGCTTTTTTTCCCTACTTATATTTTGAAATGGAATATGTAGCTAAATTCTCCATGGGCAGTTTGACATCTAAGGACTGACTTAGTGTTTAAATAAGCAAACAAACAAAAAGGTTGAGCAAAGATAGTTTCCTGCAAACTCTAATTTATAATAACTTGGGGTAATAATAGATCTTTTTGGCCGGGCGCAGTGGCTCAAGCCTGTAATTCCAGCACTTTGGGAGGCTGAGGTGAGAGAATTGCTTGAGACCAGGGTTTGGAGCCCAGCCTAGGCAACTTGGTGAGACCTCAAAAAATAAATCAAATAAATTAGCTGGGCATAGTGGCTTGCATCTGTAGTTCCAACTACTTGGAAGGATGAGGCGGAAGGATCGCCTGAGCCCAGCAGGTCGAGGCTGCAGTGGCTGTGAGCATGCCACTGAACTCCAGCCTGGGCAACAGAGTGAGACTTCAACTCAAAAACAAAAAAATAGATCTATTCCAGCTAGGCATAGTGGCTAATGCCTGTAGTCCCATCACTTTAGGAGGCTAAGGTGAAAGGAATGCCTGAGGCCAGAAGGTTGAAAACAATACATCTTTTCACTGATTCAACAATTTTGTTTTGTTTTGTTTTTTTTGAGTTGGAGTCTCACTCTGTCACTCAGACAGCCTCGACCTGCTGGGCTCCGGCGATCCTTCCGCCTCAGCCTTCCGAGTAGCTGGAACTACAGGCGCGCGCTACCACGCCCGGCTAATTTTTTGATTTATTGTAGAGATGAGGTCTCGCCTAGTTGCCCAGGCGGGTCTCGAACCCACGGGCTCAGGCATTCCGCTCACCTCAGCCTCCCAAGGCGTGGGATTACAGGCTGAGCCAGCGAGCCCGGCTGTTTAAGATACAGTTTTAGATCTCAGTGTCCAGGTTGAGACTAGTGGTTTTATTTCTCAGTATGATTCCTATGTGTGTGATCCTATGTGAGAAAAACCACAATGAATAGAATAACATTTTTCTTTCAGTATCTCATAGATTTATGAAGACTTGGGAAAAATAAAATAAAACATGAATCTACTAACAATTATACCACTATAGTGTTATAACTGTAGAAAAAAGTTCCAACAAAGTTCAGAGAGAGAAACTAAACTCTGCTAGGGAAAATAGCAGGAAACGTTTCTTTGAAGAGTTAATATCTCAGTCAAACTTTGATGGACAGGTAAAATTAACTGAGTAATTGCAGAAATGCTGAGAGGAAAAGCAGCAGGTGTAAACGTAAGCAGGTATGGAAGAGCACTGGAAACTCAGAGCAGTTTGGCTTAGCTGACACGCTGTATTCAGATAGTTGGATCATTGAAGAACTGTGAGCACTATAGTAGTATATGTGTCATTATATGTATGCGAAGGGACATCGTTGTAGGAAAAATGAATAATACTGGTAATTGTTGAAAAAAATAATGCGTAGTTTTTATTCTTTAGCCTTGGATGAAGAACATTTGAAATGAAAAAGACCTAGTTTTTCTCCAGGATACACGGACCTTCACAAGACTTTTCTTATACTTTTCATCATACTGTAATAATGCTGATGGAGTCTCTTCCTGCAGGAAAGCCAGTAATACCACAATTACACTTGAATGACATGGATTTGACAATTCTGCCTTAGAGTTCATTCAGAGAAAAGAGAACAATAGACTGTCATCTAAGCTATGTCAAATTGCAAGGGTCTTTAAGAGACATTCTTCTTATCTAAGAGCACTTCACATAAAGCTTAAAGGAAGATAAGTAATATACAGAAAAAAATGTAAAAAATATAATACTACGAATAAAGGTAATGAAAAAGAATGACCACAGCCAAATGCCTTGCCTTAATACATATTTGCTTAATCAGATTTCAATTCACCCACCAATGTTTATTAGATACTGCCAGTGTTCCCAGCAATCTCTTAGATGTTGAAGAAATAAATGTAAATAGGTCCTAATTGTTGCTTTGGAAGATCTTACAGTCTCCAAAATGTGACAAAAAAGAAGTGTAAATCACAAATTTCAAAATGTCTTTAATGTTATATATACATATATGTTATATAGGTCTGTATTATATATATCATATATGCATATAATAATTATATCCTCTGCAGCGTATATTTTATCTAATAAACACGAGGAGGAAATGTAGACATTGAAAAGAAAAAAAATTAATGGGGTCACTGGAGAAGGGGTTTCAGAAAATAACACTATTTTTTTCTAAGATGTAATAATTCTAGTATGCTTAAATATGATAGTTTGGGGAAAGAGTAGGATCTAGGGAAGACAAAGAAAGTGAGAGTTAGATTGATCATGAATTAAAATTTTGTAAGCTGGAAGTGTCAGAAAGAAAACAATTAAAGAAAGTAAGGACATTGACAAGAGACTAGTTGAAGAGATTCACAGTGAATTCTCAAGTGGAGAAAAATGAAGTTAAAACAAAATAAGCATAATATATTAAAGAAAATAGAGGAATAAAAATTGCAAGTTATGATAATAATAGAACATCAACAAAAAGATATTTGATTATAGACCTCTTAAGCTGGCACTATGTTACCAAGTTGGTTTCAAGTAGATCTAAGTTTTGATGACTGAGAAGATATGAAACTGTAATCAGCAAGTCAACTTCCATTTTCATTTATTTGTTTGTCTATTTTGTATCGAATGATGCAAATCCCAGGTGCTGGTCTTTGAAGTGTGAGACTAAAGTAGAGAGAAAGTCATCACTGTTATTATTATTATTATTATTTTTAGAAAGCAGGATTTATTGAGAGGATAGGAACTTTCCCATAGTGGGAGGGTACCTGAAGGGGTTGCCATCTGAAGCAGAAAACCTGGTGCTTATATAGCCCTAAGTCCAAGTTGATTGGCTAGCATTAGCTGTGAACTGTAGCTGCTCTGATTGGTTAGTATTAAGGACCAATCTGCAGGAAGTAGAGGCCTAATGGTGAGCTGATTGGTTGCTTTTCAATCCCAGAAAAAAGTCATCATTATTAAGAGAATGATCACATTTTATGTTTTTGTTTTGTTTTGCTTTCTGAAATAGCTACAGTTTACTGTTTTCTTGGAGGAATGATGATGATGATGATGATGATGATGATTTTTTTTTGAGTTGGAGTCTTACTCTGTCATCCAGACTGGAGTGCAGTGGCCTCTCCTGGCCATCGCAGCCTCGACCTGCTGGGCTCTGACGATCCTCCTGCCTCAGCCTTCCAAGAAGCCGGAACGACAGGCACATGCTACCACGCCCGGCTCATTTTTGATTTATTGTAGAGATGAGGTCTTGCCAAGTTGCCCAGGTGTGTCTCAAACCCACGGCCTCAGGTAATCCACTCACCTCGGCCTCCCAAAGTACTGGGATTACAGGCTGAGCCACTGAGCCTGGTCAATTTTTTTTTACTTTATTTTATTATAAAGATGTGGGGTACAAGTCAGGATTAGTTACATAAATTTGGTTGAATTATTAACAGCACATCCTTTCACTCTCAGAACTGTCCCAATCAAGATAATTAATTTCAAGTTACTTTAATTATTAACATTGAAGTCATCAAGGAATAAGGGTCTGGGTTTTGAAATGAATTATTCAGATTAACATTGATGTTACCAGATATGACGGCAGTACTTGGAATAGAAAGGGGACTGTGAAATGGGTCACAAACGTTAGCGCAGTAGGCAAATGATGACCAGATTAACTGCAGATGACAGAAATGAGAATCACAATTGTCTAAATATATGGAGAAATACTCACAGACGTGAATGTTTCTATTTTCATTTTTTTAACATATAGAGGTAGTATTGATAGACCCTTAAGTACATCTGGCTACTCATATAATGAGCCCATGAGTTGTAGGAGAATGAAAAGCATATACTCGAAAGAAATGTAGCGCAAGTAACATCCTTTAGGGAAGCCCTATTTTTACTAGTCCAGGAAAGTTGAAACAACATAGAAGGAAGCTCCAGAAATTCCAGAAGGCAGAGGTAAGGGAAATAAACAAGGAAAGTTTAGATCAGGTAAATGGAGGCATAGTTTGGCTCTTTGAAAATATCAATGACTACCAAAAACATGGAACCAACCATGTTGCCCATCAAAACAGGAATGGATAAAAAAAAATGTGGTACATATACACAATGGAATATCATGCAGCCATAAAGAAGGACAAACATATGGACTTCACAGCACTTGGATGGATTTAGAGTTGATCATACTCGGATCTATCACAGAGACAAAGAACAGAGTACCATATGTTCTCACTCATAATTTGACATTGAAAAATTGTCACAATCCTATGAGAAGGGGATTGGCAGTAGTGGGAAACTGCCGGGGGAGGGACGGGCATACCTCATCAACAAGAGTACCTGCATAATGAACATTTGTATACCTAAACCTGAACTGTACCCCACATCCTTAAAAGAAAAAAGAAAAAAAATCATTGACTATTGTTAATTATATTTTAGGTAGTGCCCAAGCATAAAAGGGCTGTGAGGCATTATATGACTAAACACATTTTTTAAAAAATTGATCTCAGCAGTTGCCTGTGGAAGGAAAGTGTTAGTGCTCAGACCTTTCGAAATGGGTCAGTTAGAGGTTAAATCAACTCTACTACTGTAGGTGACTTGTTCAGGTGAGCAGATTGAGAATGGGACAATTCAGTTTCTGGAACTGTTACTTCTAACTGGATATAGCCCCAGCTTCTAGAAGATGGGAAAATGAGAGTTCTTTGGAAAGAGCCCGCAGAGAAAGAGGGAAGTGGAGGTTGCTTCAGAATAAAATATGCGTTCTCTGGGATAGGTGTTCAATTGTCAGAGGGATATTTATGCAGAACAAATCTGCGGAAATTAAAAATGCCATGTTAAAGTCATGCACACAATTGAGAGAAACATTGTAAACCACTTTCTTTGAGTAAGGTGGAATTATGACAATGAGAAGGAGCAGAAGAGAGTAAAAGGAAAGGTATTTTAAAATGGAAAAAATTGAGGAAACGTATTTCCCTGTAATGAAGTGTCTGAAAATAAATGAGGTAAAATTTAAAACAGCAGCAAATAATAGTGCCCTTGAAATCAAAGATAATTTCAAGAAGCAGAATATCAGGTCTGTGAAATATAAGGGCGAAATGCCTTGACAGGTGTGAGCATTTCCTAAATATCTTTTACAAAACAAGAAGAAATATTTGTTTCCATTCAGGCATATATCAATGGGCTTCCTGTAATGAGATGGTGTTACAGATAATGATTAAGACGCCACAGGCAGGTAACACTGAAAAGATTAATAGGCTATCCCATACTGAGCTAATATAAAGGCAGCCTGTTGCTTGTGGACTTTGTAACTGCTACAGCAGTATTACTTTTAAGCTTCACAGCCTGTTCCAGTTTCCTTTCATTCACTTAACTAATATTTATTGAATTTCTTGTATGCACAAACCATAGGCTGATCCCTCTCCTCCAGAAAATGCTACCACATTTTCTTCTGGAAAGCAATACAGGTGGAGTAGCTTTGGGTTTTTTGGGTCTATGAGTTTATACGTGGTTATTAACTGTTGCATGTTCAACGTGTATTTTTTTTTTCGATTTTCAACAACATTATTTTATGAAATGCCTATTACCTATTTGCCAGTGTGCAACATGATGCCATGAATGTATCTTTATTTTGCTTGCATTGGACCATGTGAGTTTGCATATCTGATGGGGAACAGTCATCCGCAAATAACAGGTTATGTGTGATTAACTCAAGGACCTATGATTATTATTGTCACTGCTGATTAAAAAGATGGCTGGAAAGTGGAAGCAGAAAATACTTCTGAGTGTAGGGGCCTCAAAATATTGAAACAGAATACAAACCATGTGTCTAAAAATGCAAATCCCCTAGTCACAATGAGTTATATACAGCAGTATTCCCAAAATATATTCTGCAGAATACTAAGAAGCAGAGAACTAATTTATTAAAGGTTTTCTGGTCAACCAAATTTAGAAAATATTGGATTATATTTCTCTGCTGCAAGTCTTCTCAAAGACTTTAATCTAATAGTTCAGAAGTTTGCATTATATCAGGACATGGTGGCTCACGCCTGCAATCCTAGCACTTTGGGAGGCCCCAACTCTACAATAATTACCTGGGTGCTATGATCCACGCCTGTGATCACAGCTCCTCAGAAGGCTGAAGCAGGAGGATCATTTTATTCCAGGAGTTGGATGGTTTGGTGAGTTGTGGTAATACCACTGTACTCCCGCCTGGGTAATACAGTGAAAACCCCATCTCTAAAATAGTAATAATAATGATGATAAGAATAAGAAGAATTTGCATTATGATCCTGATCCAAAGACAGAAATGGCCAAGTTTTTAGCCTAGAAATCCTATTCAGATGCTTAAGTGGTATTATTGTTTCATAGAATACATTTTCTAAAACTCTACCTTTGCTAAAAAAAAAATATGAGTTTTAAAGGAATTGTCTATTCAGTTAAAAAAACATGATAATGCAATTCAGTTGGAATGTTTGTTTGATCTGTGTCTCAGTTCAAATAAATAGCACATACAAATAGATATTTTCAACAAAAATATATTAAAATTTGTGGAAAATGTGTTTCAGTAGTAAATGATATTGAATTTTAACTTGCTAGAAAGATGATTCCTTATTCAGTGAAAAATAGTGGGCAATAGAGCCTGATGGTGAAGGGTGTATGATGGGAGACAATATATTTGTGAACAAATCATGACTTTGACATATATTAGCTGCCAACTTAGGTAAGTTTTAAAACATTATTGTTCCTCAGTTTTTCCATCTGGAAAACAGAAATAGTAATGGCAGATAATCTCACAGAGTGAGAAATACATAGCATGCATGCTAACAAAACTGCATAATAAATGTAACAGATTTTATTATTACACGTAAAAACATGTTTTAAGCTTTGTAAATGGGGAACACTAGAAACGTGAATTTAAAAGTTGAATTCAGAACGGCTATAAATAAGATAGACTAGTTTTCAAATTTGGATGTTTCTTCTAATACACGAAGACTAAAGAATGTATGTATTGTGTGACCAAAATCATTTATCTAAAAACATATTATGTAATCCACCAGTAAATTAAGACTTAGATAGTACTTAATGTTATTTATTCATAGAAATGGATCAATTACATTAGACAAATTTACTTATTTGAGCTTAATTTCCAAAGTAGGATTATTGTTTATGTGTTACATTGAGGAAAAAGTGATTGTTTCTTCAATGTGTTTCACAGATCCAAGCATAATTTTTTATAAATAAAAAAGCTGAGACACAGAGAAGTTAAAATAATTTGTTCAAAGCTACATAACTAATAATTCACCGGGCTAGCGTTTGAACCTAGCTCTATATAATTCCAAAGTAACTACATTATACCACTTTCTAAAATAGTGAAGATTTTTGAGCACACAATTCAAGAGACGTGTAAGGTAAGTAAAACCTTTAGCTATTTAACCAGAGTCACCAGGAGAAGAATGTCTTCATTTGGGAGCCATGTACTGGAATTTCAGTAGTTTAATCTGTGGACAAGCAATGTTTTCAGATACTCTTTCACATGTATCAACTTCCAACACAAAGGCATAGAGTATCAGATCATGTAAATAACAGATGAGATTCGAAACAATACATGACTTGAAAAATGCAATGGTTAATTGGGTAAGTCTCCAGGTGCTACTTTGAAAAATTTAGAAGCTAATGCCCCCTGGGAAAATTCCATCCAGCTGCCTTTGGTTAGGAAACAGAGCAGTCAACTTTCAAACTTTCTAAAAACCATTCATGCCTCCTGACTTGTGAATAATTAGTCAATTTGCTTTTTGATGACTGGTGTACAGTAACTGGCTATGGAGGACAAAAGAAGAACAAAGACCACGGATAAATCAAGTAGAAAGATAGGCTTTTTCTCTATTAAATAGATGGTGTTAAAGGAGTCTCTGGTTGTCAATCTTATGCATAATTACAAAGAGTTCCACTACTAATTTTGTTGAAACGATTTTTGCATATTTTTAATATTTTGCTACAAACTTTAGAAAAGCCAGAAAGGTATACTTGTATGCACATATAAGAGAGCGATTGACTTACTACTCATATTAAAATATAAAGCAGAAATACTTCTATTTCTATTCGTTTCTTTTTTTCAAATTTTAGTTCTCCTGCAAGGCTAGTACCTTTTTTCAGTGCTAATTATTTGCAATTGTAGATTTTTTAAATATATATTTTTTAGAGCTGAGTGTAGTCAGATTCATTTTTTGTTTAAAATAATTTATTTCTTACTAGCTAAAAACTAATAAAAATATGATCAATAATTTATGTGTTGGAAATATATTTTAATTGCCACGATTTTTCCATTTGTGAGCCTAATAATTATTCACAACTTTTATGAAGAGCTCACCCTTTTAATCTTCTGTGGCATGTACCACACACTCAACTTCAAATATTGGTGCTTAATTTATTCTAGAGTATACAATAGATAATGACTAATATATGTCCCCAAGGAAATCAGTATTCAGGTAAAGCCAGTCATAATTTATAAATTGAGAATAGGTATAAAAAACTAAGTAAGAGATACGAGTTTAATTTAAAAACATCATTTTTTTTCTATTTTAACTGCTTTTGCTTTGTCATTTCTTTCACTTTTTGTTTTAACTAGTTCAATAAAACAATCAGATGGTTAGTCAATCTTCAAATTAAGTATGTGCATACTTTTTGATAGAACATTCTACCTCTAACAGTCTATTAAACAGAAATAGCATACACATACATAAAAATGCTTTGTGCTAAGATTATAAATTAAAAACTGTTACAGGGAAAACTTGAAAACTACCTAGGTGTCCATTTATTGGCTCTAATTAAAACATTATAATAATCTACAAAATGAAGCCTTTTAAAGCCATTAAAAAGAAAGAAAAGTAGATCAATTGACGTGTAAGATGATTAAAGGAGATTCCTGTCCAAGATACCTGATGGAAACGGCTACTTAGCATCTCTCTCACTTTAAGGCAAAGATGGGGAGGGTTTGACATAGCAAGTTATGTTTTATCTCTTTGGGGAGCCATCTGGAAGACCACGCTGCAATTCATCGGACAAGCATCTGGGACTCCTGAGAGAGGAGAGCAAGCCTGAGTTTCCTGCTGCGGAACTCGCCCCGGCACCGAGCTAGAAAAGGATTTCACCCAAAGGAAAGAGGTGAGTGATTGGGAGATTCCCCCAGGGTTTCACACATCTGCCATGGAATAATGCAACTTTAGTCACAGGGTAGCCCGCCTGGATCCTCAACTCCAGCCAAATGCAGGAAGCTGCACAACTTCTGGACAGAGGCACCACTCAAGCCCACATGGGACCCAGTGGGCTCCCTAAAAGGTTTGATGTTGACTACCACCGCCCCAACAAAAAAGGAAGCCAGGTACTCTCTTGTACTCCCATAATAAATACTGCAGTCACAGGCTATGCCACTGGTCCCCTGCCTGTCACTTCTGCTCCTTAACAAGGGCAATTCAACTGTCTCAGAGACAGGCTTTCCCCTCACACACTCTGATCCTATCTGTGGTCAGTAGCAGCTGCTTTACCCCAGGGGGCTGCCAACTTTCAGATGCAGCAGGCAGGCCTCCTACATTCCCCGTCACCACTGCCTCTACCCCTGCCACGCATGGACCAGAGAAGGAAAAGGGAGGCAGGGCACTTCCCTTGCTTAACCAGGTGGGAAACTTATGATTGTGGCTTAGGGTGGGAGTGGAGAGATGGGGCAAGTCTGTGCATCCATAAATCTAAGGCCATAGACACCTAACTCATGGCTTCTGAGCAGGTGGGAAGCAGCTGCCTTACCCCTTTCTGCATACTGAGCAAAGTACTTCTGGGCCACCACTCCAGCAGCCTCCATGCTGGCCAGAAAGGAAAGGAGGAAGAAGGCCATAGCTGAGGCTCCTAGCCAGTACTATTGCCTTCATCATTGCTACCCACAGGTCAAGAAGGAGGCAATGAGACAGACCGTTTCTGTGGACTCACAGTACTGATGCCACTGATCAGTGCCTACATGGCTTCTAGCCAGGTGAGGCTTTCTCCGCAAAACTGCCCCACCTCACCTGAACTCTGCAACTGAAGCTCAGCACTCCTTTCCGGACACAACTTCCGAAGATCACAGTAGGGTCCTCCCCAAGTAGCTGTTACCACTATCTCTGGCCCTGCAATCTGCAGGTCAGGGAGAGAACAAAGAGCTAGGGTACTTGACAAAGTCAACCAATCAAACCCAATATATACTACAGACATAGCCACAAGGGAAAAAAGAAGAAAGTCTTTCAAAGCTCTATCCCAATGATGACGAGTTCAAAAATAAAAAAGAGAAGAATCTGCTCTCACAAATGAGAAGGAATCAGTGCAAGAAATTTGGCAACACCCAAAGCCAGAGTCACCTACAAAGGATCCTGCCAGTTCCCAAGCAATAACTACCTACCAGAATGAATTGTCCCTAATAATAGGTATAGGATTCAGAATGTGGATGGCAAAGAAACTCAACGAGGTCCAAGAGAAAGTGGATACCCAAATCAAACAAGCCATGAAAATAGTCCAAGTACTGAAAGCTGACATGGCCATTTTAAGAAAACAAAACTTCTGAACTGAAGAATTTGCATCAGGAATTTCAAAACACAATCAGAAGCCTAACAACAGACTAGACTAAACAGAAGAAAATTTCAGAGTTTGACGATTGATCCTTCAAATTAGTTCAGACAACGATTTTAAAGCATAATTTTAAAAAATAAACAAAGTCTTTGAAAGTTATGGAATTTTACAGACTGTAGTTACATTTGATCGATATTCTTTTTTTTTTTTGAGTTGGAGTCTCACTCTGTGGCCCAGACTGGAGTGCAGTGGCACATTCCCGGTCACCGCAGCCACGACCTGCTGGGCTCCGGAGATTCTTCCGCCTCAGCCTTCCAAGTAGCTGGAACTACAGGCGCGCGCTACCACGCCCGGATAATTTTTTGATTTATTGTAGAGGTGAGGTCTCGCCAAGTTGCCCAGGCAGGTCTCGAACCTGCGGGCTCATGCAATCACTTACCTCAGCCTCCCAAAGTGCGGGCTTACAGGCTGAGCCACCAAGCCCGGCTTGATCAATATTCTTAAGAGAGAAGGGAAAAATGAGAACAACCTGGAACAAGCTTTTCAAGGCATAATTCAAGAAAACTTACCTTATCTTGCTAGAGAGAGCAGTATGCCAACAAGAAGTACAGAGAATTATATTAAAGTACTATACAAGACAACCCTCCTCAAGGAATATAGTTATCGGACTATCCAAGAGGGAATGAAAGAAAAAAAAATCTTAAAGGAAGTTAGAGAGAAGGGACACACCGCCTACCAAGGGAGACCTGTAAGAAGAGCAGAAAACTAATAAGCTAGAAAAGATTGGGAACCAATTTTTAGCCTCCTTAAAAAAAAAAGCAATGCCAACCAAGAATTTCTTCCCCCCACCAAACTAAGTTTCATAAACGAAATGGAAATGAAGTCCTTCTCTGACAAACAGTGATGAAGGAAAATTGTGTTTTCCAGACCAGTCCTACAAGGGATGCTTAAGGATTCGAAAGATTGAAATGGAAGAACAATACTACCTAACCCCAAAACACACATAAGCACACATAAGACCACATAAATCAATCACAAAACTGAGAATACAAAGAAACGTTTTAATGACAACATGACAGAAACAAATCCTCACCTATCAATAGTCAAAACTCAAATGTCAATGGCTGAAATGTTCCCCATAAAAGGCACAAAGTGGATAAAATAAACAAATAAACAAGATCCATTCTTATGCTGTCTTTAAGAGACCCATTTCACATCTAATGACACAAATGGACTCATGGTAAAGCAATAGAGAAATATCTTCCATGCAAATAGAAAACAAAAAAGAGTGTCTCTATTCTTGTATTAGTTGAAACAGACTTTCACTCAATAAAAGAAAAATTAGGACAATGAAGGGCACTATGTAATGATAAAGGACTAAACTTAACAAGGAAAAAAAAAAGCAAATTAGCAAGGCAGAAAACTAGGAAAGAATTCCTGGACTTAAATTTGACTCTTGACCAATGGAATCTAACAGACATTTATAGAATACTTCACCAAGAGCTACAGAGTATACATTATTCTTATCTCCACATGGAACATACTCCAAGATCAGCAGCATACTTGGTCATAAATCAAACCCAAATAAATGTTAAAAATCAAAATCATGCCAAACATTTTCTCTGACTGCAGTAGAATAAAAATAGAGGTCAACACCAAGAGGAACCCTCAGAATTATACAAATACATGAAAGTTAAACAAGTTGCTCCTGAACAGTTTTGGGGTCAAAAACAAAAACAAGACACAAATTTAAAAATTCTTTTAAACAAAAGAAAATAAAGACACAACATATCAAAATCCCTGGGATGCCACAAAAGCACTGCTAGGTGGAAAATTTATAACAATACATACCCAAATCAAGAATATAGAAATAGCTCAAATCAACAACCTAACATCCCACCTCAGAGATTTGAAAGAACAAAAACAAACTAAACTGAAATTTGGCAGAAGCAATCAACAAAATCAGAATGGAACTAAACAAAATTGAGACCATAAAAGCCATACAAAAATCAATAAATGAAACGGCTGATTTTTTGGCAAAAAATGACCTGATTGACAGACCTCTGCTCAGATTAACGGGGGAGGGGAGAGACAGATAATCCAAAAAAATCAAAAATGTAAAAAGCAA
Organism: Tarsius wallacei; assembly: GCA_963574415.1. Lineage (NCBI taxonomy): Eukaryota > Metazoa > Chordata > Mammalia > Primates > Tarsiidae > Tarsius > Tarsius wallacei. The sequence continues at coordinate 637 of CAUYQG010072817.1, read as the reverse complement.
TGTAACAATCAATCCTGAAGAAACGCAAAAGATTCTCAGAGATTGTTATAAGCATTTTTATATGCATAAATTAGAAAATCTAGAAGAAATGGATAAAGTTTTGGAAAAACAACCCTCCCAAAATTAAAAAAAACAAGTTGAAATCCAGAACAGATTAATAATGAGACACAAAATTGAATCAGCAATAAAGGACATACATACGAAAAGGAAAAAGTCCTAAACCAGATGAATTCACAGCCAAATTTTACCAGACATACAAAGAAGAGCTGTCACCAATCCTACTGAAACTATTACAAAAAATCAATAAAAAGGAACTCCTCCTTAACTCAATATATGAAGCCACTATCATCCTGATACAAAAAAAAGAGAAAGAAATGGCAAAGACACAACAAAGAAAAAAAAATGACAGGTTGATATTTCTTATGAATATAGATGCAAAAATTGTCAACAAAATGCTAACATACTGCATTCAACCGCACATCAAAAAGATCATCCAGCATGAACAAGTGGATTTTATTTCCAGGGTGCACAACTGGTTTAATAAATGCAAATCAATAAATAAAATTGACCACATAAACACAATTAAAAACAAGAATTACATGATTACTTCAATAAATGCAGAAAAAGCATTTGATAA
>CAUYQG010072808.1:0-15780 GCA_963574415.1 Tarsius wallacei | reverse complement strand
TTCCAGCTACTTGGAAGGCTGAGGTGGAAGGATCGCCGGAGCCCAGCAAGTCGAGGCTGTGGTGGCCGGAAGCGGCCACCGTACTGCAGTCTGGGTGACGGAGTGAGACACCAACTCAAAAAAAATAATAAATAAATAAATAAATAAATAAATAAATAAAAGAATCAGATGTTGGGCAACCCCCTGAAGTCCCCTCTTACTGTGGGAGTTTTTCTGTCTTCTCTATAAATCCTGCTTTCTCAAAAAATAAAAATAAAAAAAATAAAAGATGTTAGTGATCAGTAATGTACCACACTAATGCAAGATATTAATAATCAGGAAATCAGTGGGAACATATGGGAACTCTTTGTACATTTTCTATAATTTTTCTGTAAACCTGAAACTGCTTTAAAAATGTAAAGTGTATTTTTAAAAAGACAAGATTTCTGTGATGTTTTTAAAGCAGTGTAATGTAGCCTGTCCTGAAACAGAAATCAGTTCCTGTGACTGGAATATTGCCTCAAAAACTAAAATCGACTCTCTGTAACATTGTTTTGGTGATCCAGCAGCCCTAGAATGTGAGAAAAAAAATATTTTACCAGAGTATGAGACAGAATCTATGTTGTGTAGCAGAAAATATTTAGTGCAATACATCAGCAACAAGTTTGGACACATACAATATGCTTGATTTGCCCAGGGTTGGTGAGTAATGCAAGATTAACAACAGTTTGTAATCCCAGCACTTTGGGAGGCTGAGGTGAGAGGACTGCCTGAGTCTAAGGGTTCAAGACCAGCCTGGGCAACTTGGTGAGACCTCGTCTCTACAATAAATCACAAAAACTAGCCTGGCGTCGTGGCGTTCCTCTGTTGTTTGAGCTACTTGGAAGGCTAAGACGGAATGGTAGCCTAAGCCCAGCAGGTTGAGGCTGCGGTGGCCGTGAGCATGCCACTGCACTACAGCCTGGGTGACAAAAGTGAGACTCCTACTCAAAAACAAAAAACAAACAACAACAACAAAAAAACAGCTTATTTGTGACATGTATTCTCTGTACTCTTTGTTTGACAAAGCACTGTAAGAAACAACTAAGCAGAGAACTGACCTTTGAAAATGATAATGAAAATAAATGGAAGAGTTAATGCATTTACAGGCATCAGGGATGGAAAAGACAATTGATATTGGTCAAAATTAAACGATGAGAATGAGAGTTCCATTTTAGTGAAGAAGTCCACAGAATAAAATCTAGCTGTGGTACAATAATTAAATCAAGGTCATGGCCATTGTGTGACCAATGTTATAACTGAAAATGGATGAAGGTGGTGCCTGAGACGTCCTTTCAATTATGCACTTGTTTGGTTATTTTCCTGCATAATGATCATATTAAGAAGACATTGCTCAAAAATGAGCACACATTGTAGACAATAATTCAATAATCTAATACTAGCAATGTATAAACTCTGATTTAAAAGAAATAAGTATATACTGCTGATATGAGGGAATATGCTACATTTCAGTTACCAGAATAGATATGTTAAGCTTTGCATATATATATATATATATATATATATACACAGCTACTCTCCTCAATATAATTTGTCAACTTTGAGAAACACAAATTATTTTGCTCTTCAGTTTAATTTCTAATCTGAATTTTAATTAATTACATAAAATTGATGCATTTATACTAGAATTCTAAGTAAAATGATAAGGTTTTCAAATATTTTGTTTTTTCTGCTAAATCTACAGTAAATGAATATTATGCAAAATGTTTTTTTCGCAATAATAATGTTAAATAATTTTCTTATAAATCTTCTTATACTGTTCTAAATTTTTATATAGAATAATCTTGATTATAAAAAGTAGCTATAATTACAAGATATCATTCAAACCTACACTGTAAATAAATAAGAGGTTTGTATTAAAAGGTAATGTGTTCTAGTTTCTTTACATATTATCATTGAACCAGAGTAACAAGATCATATTTCCTGTTAGGAATATAATTGTGATCCTACTTTCTCCCTATTGATTAAGTTACTTTACTAATATAGCGGTGGAAAACACAGCAATATCAGTCTAAAATAGCATTATCCAGCACTGATAAAAATAACAACTTTGAGTTTAAGAATTTTACATTCAAGTTAAATTATTTAACAGAAAAATCCTCAAAAATCATACCTGAGCTCCTATTTTTCAATTTACAAGACATTTTAATTTAAAATCTATTATGTTCTATTGCTGAAAAGATTGCCAAGGCAAACGTAAATAATTCATGAAGTTCATAAGTTAACTCTTTCCTCTCTACGATTTTTTTCTTTCTTTAAAAAAACAATACTGATACCCTTGCTTCATGATATTACAGCTTCACAACCTTATCACCTCAGCAGGGAGCATCACATAAAAGAGATGCCGGAAAGGGTAATGGCACGCACAGCATTACTAATCTATTCTTTCAGTCACTGATTAGCATTGAAATTGATTTTGGACTCCTTTTGACTAAAACGACATTAATCTAGCATTTGCTGTTGGAAACATAACACCTATTTCATGTTAGCAAGTGATGACACATCATTAACTTGATAACCTGATGGTTCCAACCTTTACAAGTCTTCAAAAATAATAGCCCAAAGGGCTGTATAGGAGAAAGTAACTGTAAATGTCTTTGAATACTAAAGACTGAAAACATCCAGGTCTTGTGGAAAGTATTTGGACTCGGTAGTTTCTGTGTATGCACACAAATTTGGAATCCACATCAATATCTCATTTATTATAACTCAGAGGTTCTCAATTCTAGCTGAGTGTTATAATCGTATACATATCTTTCAAAATATTGATACCACGCCTGTACTTTTGGAGGTGAGAGCATTGATACCTAGACCCCAACTCCATAGGTTCTAATTTATTTGGTCATATATGGGGTCAAAATATCAGCATAAATATACATACTATATATATATATATCACCATCAGATTGTTATTTTTATTTATACTACTAATTAATTACAACTACCATACTGATACACACACACACACACACACACACACACAGTATAAAATATGATATCTCAAAATATATCTATATTGTGAAACAGCTCAGTTAAGCTAATTAAGAATTGCCTCACATACATATTCTTTCTGGTGAAAACACTTAAAATATCCATGAACAATTTTCAAAATACAATTCATTGTTATTAACTATAGTCATCATGTGGTAAAATAGATCTCTTGAAATTATGTCTCCTGCCCAAAGGAAATTTTGTATATTTTGGCCAACATCTTTTCAATTCCCAGCCCCCAGTCCACGGTAATTATTCTACTTTGCTTATATGAGTTCAACTTTTTCTGCCTAGAAGCCAGTGATGAGGAACAGTTTTAACCCAGTCTTTGAGTGTCCACAGTGATGTATATTTATTGTCATGCAATAGCTCATGTGTGTTCCAAAACTGTCTATAAGTAGTAATTATAAATATTAAATATTTTGTTAGGCTGTCATAGAGAAATCTTATGCAATTGAAAAGAATAGTAATAACTATATTTCCCTTGTAAAATACTGTATGTATATTCATATACAAAATAGTGTTTTATTTTAATGACAAAGGTTTTCAATGCTTTTCAGTAAGATATTTTTATGCATGCGGGGAAAATATTGCTATAATTCATTTTTAGATCTACATTATAGAAAGTAGAGTCATATTAAAAATTTAAAAAAAAAAACTTTGTCTATGATGTTAGAATGGAGCATTCATTCTCATTACAACTTTTGTTCTTTTTGTTGTTACAAATAATAAATAGTCAGGCAACTCCCTCGGGTCCCCTTCCATTGTGGGAGCTTTTCTGTCCTCTTCATAAGTCCTGCTTTCTAAAAAAAGAAAAAAAGAGAGAAAAAGAAATAATAAAAAGTCAACAGAAAAAAAAATGAACTAAAAACCAACTTTTTTTTTTTTTTTTTTTTTTTTAAATCATTGGCCTAGATTATCAGAGGATCAGGATTCTAGGATTGACTCTGCAGATTGCTTGCTGTAAGATCTAGGTAAATTTTTAATACTGACTCTCTTCCCTTTCATAAAACCTAAGCTTTTCATTAGGTTAATTCTAATATTCTTTTGAGATATTTACTCCCCCCAAATTTATTCTGAATACTAAAGGAAAATTAAACTCACTTTAGATCAATATCCAGACCACATTTAGTTTGATTGACACTACAAAGGTGTTCAAAAATACTCATGAAATAAACGAATGACAGTTTCCCTCACTCAACTGAATATTTTAACTTAAAACATGCTTTTTTTTCAAAAGTTAGGGTTTTTTCTTTAGCTTTTGCTACCCCCTAAAGTATTGCTTTGCAGGCTCCTTAATCAAGCTTCATCCCACAAATGATATTTGAATAATACCACTATCCAATTGTTATTTTTATCTATACTACTAATTAATTACAACAGCAATACTGATAACTCTTTACATAATACCTGATGCTTTTAACATGCTTTCATACACATAATGTGCCATGATTCTTACCACATGATGTTGTTTTCAAAAGAAGTATCATGATCCCTTTAACAGATGAAGAAAAAGTATTGTTTTTTGGAAGTTGAAAAAGAATTGAACATCTTAATTAAAACTTTATTTATCTTAATGATTTGACCAGTATTTGAATACAGATATGGTATGCAGCTTCTAAAATGGCTTCCAATCATTTCTGTCTTCTGGTAGTTATGCCTTCGTGTAACCCTCTTCATTTCTTTGTAGACTAGATCTAGTGACTTACTTCTAATACATAAAACAGAGCAAATGTGGTGAAATGTCAGATCAGAGATTATTATAAATGACTGTGATCTACCCACTAGCTCACTACCCACCTCCATCTCTCTTATCTCAGCATATGCACTGATGAAGCAAGCCACCATGTTGTCAGTTGCCTTATGAAGAAGATCACTTGTTAGGAAATGAAGAACACTCTCTGGCCAATAGACAGCAAGGAATTGAATTTGCCATTGCAGTAGCACTTGAGCTGAATCTTGCCAACAACCAGGTAAGTGAGCATGGAAGCAGATACTTCCCCAGCCAAGACAAAGATGATTGCAGTCCCAGTTGATACCTTGATTAAAACCTGTGAAACCCTGAACCATAGAACTAAGCCATACTCATATTCTTGAGAAAGAAAAACTGAGATCATATATTTTGCGGTTCTATGCCACTAAGTTTGGGAATAATTTATTATGCAGCAATATATAACTAATAACAACCAGTGTTCTAAATCCAAGTTTGAACTGTCTTTCCACTCTGGCAATAATTTCTATTTTGCCATTCAACTGCTAATATGACTTTCCTCAACTAATTCCTTTTTTGAGTGCTTCTGATTATATACACATGATGCACAATTTTCAAAGCATAAATATAGTGGACAGAAAATAAGGGTATCATTCAGAAGTTGTGTTCACCAATGTTAAGGGGAATCATTAATCCCTTCAATCTTATGCTCCTTTACCTTTGTAAGGTTAAATTATCAAAAGAATGACTGAGTGGATTTGCAACTCTCCTCTTTACACTTCCTCTGGGGCAGAAGATTGGTCAATATGATTGATGAGGGCCTAATATCATTGGATTGCATTATTACCAAGATACAGGTTCACTGAACTGATAGAGAAACAGGTATCTATCTTTGACTCTCTGGGTTGTGTTATCTGATGTAAAGATGGGTGAGTTAGAAGAGAAATAAGTCTGTTTTGACTCCCTGCTACCAGGTGATCTATACTTTGCTTATAGTCCCAGGCCTCAAAACTTAGTTTCTTGGGTACAAATATGACATTCTTCTTCAACTAATCTTCAGAAGGTAATTGAATTGGTGAATTGAGATGGTACATGATGTCTGGATGCATGAACTCTGAACTGTGTACAGAAGCAATGTTCTCCAAACACTGACCTTGAATCTAGATTTCGAAATTCTATCATAAAAAAAAAACCATTTGACTCCAGTTTGAATTTGTGGACTGGATCTGAATTTTGATGAGGATTAAGGATTCTAGGTTAAAGAGCCACCATTAATAAAGCTAAATAAAGACAGCAATTTGACTTTTTCGACATTGTTTTTAAATAGTACAAAACGGTGGCAAAATGAGTTAAGTGATTGTGCAAAGAATCCCTAATAAATTATAAACGCATCATTTATCAGCTTGTTAAAGTCCTAACTTCTTAGGTTCCTCACCTGTAAGCTTCACTGCCATGTTTGCTTTTATAATATCACAGAGATATTGTGATGATGACTAAATAAGAGAATAATTTATATGATTGCTATACTAAAACTGGGGGCAGAGGAAATAATAAATATGAATGAATACATAGCATCTGTGTAGTACTTTAAAGCACATCAAACTCATATCTTCAAAATGGAAATAAAAATGATATTTGTGTATTTCTCATTTCTGCTTGTTCACATCACCACTCTATATTCAATCTCACAAGTTTCTTCTCTATATTACAAACAACTGCCCTCATTTCTACCTCAGGGTCTTTGTTCTTCTTTCTGTTAAAATGTTCTTTGACCTGATTGGATGCAGGTCTCTACAAGCGCGTTTGCCCTTTGCTCTTTTTTTTAAACAAGAAATCACCTGCATATTCTTAATAAAGGATTACTTGTCCTCATTTCCATCAATCGCTGTCCCTTTCTCCTGCCTATGCTTTATACCAGTGCTTTCATACAGTTGTATACCACATTATTAATGCTTTAGTTTATTGTCTTTGTTTTCCCCCACAGAATACAAGTTAATCTTAAGAGAATAATGACTTTACTAAATGGGTATTCTAACAAAAAAATACAGAGCCTATAGTATGCACAAAGTTGCTGAAAAAAATACATCGTGATCAAATGAATAAACTACATTTATCAAAAGATAAAGGGTGACTGAAGTATGTCTTACCTCTGCTACCAAGTTTCTCCAAGCTCTGAAAGTCAGACCGGGAGGAGAGAGTTAATATAGCAATTAGTTATAAACTGAGACCCAAAACAATCAAAATAAGCATTGCAACTTTATGTCCAAATAATCTAATGAATTTTAAATAAAGAAAGTCAGAGGTTGGCGTAGTGTTATCAATCAACAGACAAACTGTCAGGAAGAATATAAACCCAATGTAATTAATGTAAGATAGATTTTAAAGCAGCAAAATACATATGTGAGCAAGAAGGTACAGAGGGCAGCAGAATGCAAAGTCCTCCTGAAGACACAAAAGGGACTTTTTCAAACAACCATACAAAGACAAAAGGAAAAGTGAAGGGGGCAAAAAAATAGAGAAGAAAATCGTTACTGCCAGGTAAAATGTATTTACCTTTTGACAGGTAGTGAAAAAAAGAAGTCTCTGTCTCTCAGTGACTCACTTCATTTGGTATATTTTGACACCATGAATAACAAATTATTTCTTTTTGATATTATTTATTCAAGCCAATCTTTTTTCTATCTAATATCAGTGTAATCAAAAGTCCATTTAGCCTTCCTTATCCCCAGTTATTGACACAGTTTCTGACATATTGTAGATGCCTAATAAATGTGAGTTTCATGATGGATAAGCACAACTTATTTTATCCTTCCAATGCTAAAGAAATTTCACTTTTTTCCTAAGAAGATATGTAAGTATCATTTAAAAATACACAATAAATACGACTAATAGAATGAAATGTACTAAGGATTAAAAACCTTTTAAAAAAATACAAGGCAGTTTACTTTTTCCTAATAAACTGACAGTTTAGTATTATTTAATTAAATATCATATTTTATTTTTTAATCTTCTACTATAACTCAGAAATTTCAGAAGACCAATAAGTGTTCAAATTGAAAATAAAATTTAAAAGGCTGACATGCTACCTAACTATAAAATGATTATTCTGACAATGCGTTTGCCACATTCAAGTGAAAGTCATGGCAAGGGTCTATGGTACTGTCATTTTAAAATAAGTAAACTAGTAAAAAACAATGATAGAATTCCATAGAACAACTTGAGGACTATAAAAATAGGAAAGCAACAATAAAAGTCTCAGGAAAACAAACACATAAGATATGTTTTACTAAAGTCAAAGAAAAATGGAATTCAAGAAAAATCTCTGAAGTATGGCATGACCTTTAAAAGTTGCTAGAAGATAAAAAAAATAGAATCAAGTATATATGCCATTAAATATTTGATTTCCCCTCCAAAAAGGTATGTGTATATGTGTATGTATAAGTAAAGGTATACCAGAAAATAGCTTCCCATTCTCCTCATGGTTTAATGCACAGTACACTGCAACAGGAATCTGTCCTGATATTTCTACCATTTTAAGTTTCATCCTAAAAATAAAGAGTTGATGTGAAATTTACAGTTAAATAGACCACTCTATAACTGGCAATGTGTAATGCTTAAAGAGTATATACATTGAGGCCAAGATGCCATGCTTGGTATACTGAGTACCTACTTTAGTATTTGGAACACACATAAGTACATAAACATGCTAATTTAATGGAAGAAAAAATCAGCTATTTCTCCAATAGCAGTTGTACTAATATGTGTCTTGATTATGTCATAGAGCTAGGCCCTACAGAGCTGTGATCTTACCTGTAATTACTCAAGGCATGTTGCAAATTACTATCTGTTTGAAAAATCAAAAAATTTACCAAATATATTTGAGTAATTACAGGTAAGATCACAGCTCTGTAGGGTCTAGCTCTGTGGCAAATATAAATATATATGCCTTCTCACATAAATATGAACATATATAGAGAGAGGATTATATATATTATATATATAGAGAGAGAGAGAGAAGAAAAAATGTGTAGTCTATAAAACTTGTTCTTTTTTTTTCCTTGAAATGGAATTGAGATCAATAAAATTATAGAAGAGTTCCAAAAACACTAACAGGGGTGAAATGGGGATAACAATAGTAAAATATTTTTAAAAGATTAGAAAAATAAATACTAAAAGACAAATATGTGAAAGTTATGTGAATGCTGAAATTGAAGACCATTAGACAGGAAAAATAAATATACATGCAATTGAAAGGCTTCAATATTAGATGCTGAAAATAAGAGGCTGAAAAAAACAAAGATAACTGCTAAATATTGATAATGGAGAACCTGGGAGTTATCTAAATTTTAATTTTTAAGCAAACACTCAAAAGCTTAATTTTGTTTAAGTGTTATCATTTCATTAAAATCTTGAAATAATCTTTCCATTTGATTTGAGATTCTGGAAATTAATGAGTTAATGTTATATTTTTATATGGTTGTTTTGGGTAAGTGTTTTTTAATGAAATTGAATTTATATATTTCCTAATGTTACTATATTTTTAGTCCTGATGGAGAAATTTCCTTACTCCCTGGTTAGAGAGAAATTCACCAATAGGTTCTTTTAATAGCTTTATTGTTCTACTTAGTACATTTACATATTTGACTTGAGGAGGGTAAATTTGGAAATTAACTTGTTATACATGGAGGAATAAATCTTCTGTTTTCGTATTTCTGCTTTAACTTTTTTTTGTGTGGTTTTTTTTTGTCAGTGAATGTTATTTTACTTCATTGATTGTGAAACCAACCACTTTATTATATTAACTTTTTTTTTTAATTTTAGAATTAATTTTGGGGAAGTTTGCCAGATATACATTCAGGTTATATGTAAGTAGAGTTTATGTCAATTTTTCTTTTCTTTTGTAATCACTGTCATTGTTATCTCATCTAATTGCAGTGGCTAACATCTCCAAAATATGTGTCAAGAACAATAAAGGTTTGATATTTTACCCTACTTGCAAGATAACAAATTAGAATGCTACAGTTCCAAGTTTGCTGACACACAACATGAGATTTTTGTGTCAAATACAAAGGATCTTATTATTCACAACACAAGAGAATAACTGAGTTTCAATTTCTACTGGTTTTTCTAGCTCTCCAAGTTTCACACAGGTGACATGGAGCAGACTAGGTAGATGCTGTGCTCCAGAAAAAGGTATCTATTAGCTTTACTATTCTGATGAACAATTCAATGAATAAGTCAACCTCTCCTTGAAATATGAAATATCTAATCTGAAAAACCTGTAATAGCCTGTAATAGATTGCTTGATATAAGTAACTCCATTTTGTAACAGATTTTCCATGTTAACCTAGAGATAACCCCCTTATGTAACCTTCTTGTAATCACACTGCACATCCACATTCTTGTTCCCCTCAGTGCTTGGAAACTCCTAGTTAGGCAAATCCTGTAGCTAGCTGTACCCCTTCACAATCGAATGTTTTGCCAAGAAATATAAATCAAACTGTACAGCTTATGTAATTTCTATCCTTATATACCTCCCCCCTCACGTTGTTTGGGGCTGAGAGTTCTTTGGACACTAGTCCGCTCTCAGTCGCTGGCTGCAATAAAGGACTTATAAATATGACCCACTGCGCATTGGTGTCTCCTTTCTCACACTGCAGTATAACATTTGGAGGTCCCAGAGAGATAGTCACCAACCTTGGGAGGTGGCCTTGCTCCAGCTTTCCCTGGCTTGGTGGAGGAGGTATTGGGGAGGCACCTTCTGAGACGTTCCAGGGCCTTCTCCCTAGGACATTCCAGGGTGTCATAGCCTCTCATCTGACTCAGAGGAAGTTAGAACAACCACTGGCTTCCCATTGCCTCAAAAATTCCTGAGTCAGTCTGCATTCTCCTAGGAGTTAAGAATTTGTTTAATCGGTTTAATCTGTATGTGGCCACAAATCTGTTGAGGAGGACAGAACCTGACAAGGCCACTCCTTAAATGCTGTTCATTGATCCAAGATGTTGGTAGAACAGTGTCTCAGTTTAATGTCTGGTTTCTGCTTTGCCTTATGATAGCCTATGGTATTCCTATATCCCTGTCATCCTTAGTCCCTTTCCTTTCTTTGTGTTCTTGTGCTCTTTGCTATAGGGCTTGCTTCTGTCACACTTTTAGGTTTCTGGCCCTTACTTATCTCCTTGTGGTTGGAAATTTAATACTCACCAGGTGCCTCCTGTGATTTACTGGTTTTTGACAATATGGGACAATGGGTATCCAAGCCTTCAGTCTCTTGGACTGTATAATAAGGAACTTCTCTGTCAGGTTTGTGAAGGATTACGGTATCTGTCTCTCCAAAGGCAGACTCTGGACCCTCTGTGAAGTTGACTGGCCTTCATTTAATGTAGAATGACCCTCGACTGGGTCTCTGGATGTTCATGTCACTAGATTTGGTTGGAAGGTCGTCATGGGGACTCATGGTCACCCTGACCAGTTTCCCTACATCCACAAATCATTAAGTTTGGCTCAGAATTCACCCCCATCCTTACAGTCATGTTCCCTTGAAACTCTCAGTAGCATCCTTGTTTCTAAACCTCTGACCGATGTCCCTCCTCTTCCATTTCCCCCAACTCCTACCTCCACTGGGTCATATCCTGTTTTACCCTTCCTCAGAGGGACCCAGTTATCTCTACTTCTAGTCCCCCACCATATAATCCTCAGGTTTCTTCACCCACTGTCACTTCCTGTACATCCCTTTGCCACTCCTGCCCAGGGTTGGGTTGGGGTCTCAGCCAGGGATGGCACCTGAGGGCCCCTGCTGTGCCACTTCCCCTTTGCCCTCTCTGTCTTTGGCCATCTCCAATCTCAGACCGATCCAGCTCCCCCTCTTCCCCTCCAGGAGGTTGCCCCTCCCCAGGGGTTGGATTAGGCTGAGTGGCCTTTCTTGGTTTATACTCCTTTTTCCACCTCTGATTTATATAATTGTAAATATCAAAGCCCACCATTCACAGATAAACCGCAGGCTATGATCTCCTTAATGGAGTCAGTTATGCAAACTCATCGCCCCACCTGGGACAATTGCCAGCAACTCCTCCTGACTTTGTTTACCTCTGAGTAATGGGAATGTATCAGGACAGAAGCCAAGAAATCTGTTCTGGCTTCAGCTGCTGGTACAGAGGAGGAAAACCAAGAAACAATGAATGACGTTTTGTCCTCCTCCCATCCTGATTGGGGCCCTAACACTTCAGTAGGGTCAAAAGTATTAGACACTTATCACCAGACTCTATTGGCTGATTTAAGGGAGCAGCCTGGAAACCTATTAATCTTTCTAAAATTACTGAGCTCATTCAGGGCCCTGAGGAGTCACCGGGCGCATTTCTTGAATGTCTTCAGGAGGCATTCCATGCCTACACCCTGTTTAACTCCTCAGCACCCAAGAGTGCTCAGGCTATCAATCTGGCTTTTGTGGCTCAGGTAGCCCCTGACATCCGAAAGAAGTTGCAGAGACTTGAGAGTTTTGCAGGGATGAACATTTCTCAGCTACCTGAAGTAGCCCAAAAGGTGTATAACAACTGTGATACTGAGAAAAAGAAACAGAAAGCCCAAAGCCTGGACAGAGCAACAAAACAGCAAACAAAAATATTAGTCACTGCCATCCAGGCCTCCAAACCTGGTTCAAGGCCGGTGAGTAAAACAAATTGAGAAACTAAAAAAGAACAAAAAGAAACGGGATGTATCTGGCTAGCCAAAAATTAATGTGCATATTGCAAAGAACTGGGTCACTGGGTTAAAGATTCCCCTTGTCACCCAAAGACAGATGACCCTAAGTCAGTTCTGTTCCTGCCCTCTACTGGTGAAACTGAAAATGACTTGGACTGAATAGGCCAGGACTCTTTTTCCTTAGGCCCCCAAGAGCCCATGGTAACCAGTCCAACTTTTAGTGGACATTGGGCAGAACTGTTAGTCCTGTTCAAGAGGCAACGGGTGCAATCACAAACTGCAAGTTCACCTCCAACCAGACAATTGATTTAGGTTGAAAGTGGGTTACCCACTCCTTTCTGATAGCCCATGAATGTCCATACCCTCTCATGGGCCAAGATTTGCTCCAGAATCTAAAAGAAACTATTGTATTTTTACCTGATGAAACTAAAATGCATGTTCCTCCTGACACTGCCTATCAGATGTTATTAATTGTTCCTCTTTCTGAGGAATATCTGTTAACTTCTTCTACTTCTTCTACTGAGAACACCTCATCAAGCTTGCTCACAGTTGCAGCAGGAATTTCCTTCAGTCTGGGTGGAGAACAACCTACCGGGATTGGGGAAGCATCACCCCCTGGTTGTGGTAAGCTTGTTGGCATCAGCCACTCCTGTTCATGTTCATCAATATTCCATGAGTTTACAGGCTCACAAAGGAACTCCTCCTCACATTAAAAGACTTTTAGTAGTTAATATTCTGACACCTTGTCAGTCCACCTGAAACACTCCATTCCTACCAGTTAAAAAGCCAGGAACTTCTGATTATTGACTAGTCCAGGATTTGAGGGAAGTTAACAAATGGGTTTAAACTATTCATCCTACAGTTCATAACCCATACACATTGCTCAGCTTGTTTCCCCCTCAATGTCGGGAGTACACTATGCTGAATTTAAAGAATGCTTTTTTCTCTATTCCCCTGTCTCTGGTCAGTCAACCCATCTTTGCATTTGAATGGATGGATCCTTACTCAGGGGACACCAGTCAGCTAGCTTGGACCGGGCTGCCAAAGGAGTTCAACTCCCCAACTCTTTTCAGGGAAGCCTTACAACAAGACTATCAGGGTTCTGTGCCCAGCACCCTGAGTGTACTCTGCTTCAATATGTGGATGACCTCTTGCTAGTGGCAGCAGAAACTTGTTTAAGGGGTACTAATGCTCTGTTACAGCTTCTTCAAGACCTGGGCTACCATGTTTCAGCTAAAAAGGCTCTGCTCCACTGAAGTCTCCTACCAGGGATACAAACTAAAAAAGGGTAAGCAAACCCTAACCTCAGCCCAGAAAAAAGGTCCTAGCAATCCAAAACTGGACCAATAGCTCACCTCCGGTCCAGTTTAAAGTAAACCTTCCTGACCTGGCACAAATAGAAAAAGAATATCTGTCTAGGAAATTGTCTGGAATAATCAACTGATCACCTGAACAAAACCCTTACTACACTGAATTATGCACACAATGGGCAACCCCTTATTAAATAAGGGACATAGACTTTTACCTCTGCCCCAGTGACCCCACTGACCAAAAATGTGCTTGGAAAAGACTTATTTTGCCCAGACTGGAAATGCATCACCATTACAACTTACAGTGGGGGGCGGGGGCTAATGACATCTCTGAAATCACCCTTTGGCCAACTGCTGGTCCAGAACTAAAAGTTACTACTCTGCTAAGTTACTAATTCTTGGACTACGGGAAACACCTGGGGTATACGACCCTACATGGATGGTTATAATCATGGTGCCCTATTCATTATCTGATGTTGCACACTTGCCTGCAAAACTAGGGCCAAACCCATAGGGCCATTGGCAGAGCTGAAGGATCCCTTGTTCGGTTACTATCAGCTTCCACCTCAGTCTCTGCCTCCTGCCAACCAAGTCACCACTTTGGGTTCATCTCAACAGCTCCCGAGTTCACCTCGACTGCTTTGGAACCTGGCTTGTCAACTCCCTAGTCTTTTTCCTATGTTAAATAATATGCACCATCTGCTTAATGCTACTATGCCCCAGTTGGGCTCACATTGCTGACTTTGCTTAAAGTCAAAACCCACTTATTATAAGGGACCAAGAGCTGAAACTCCTATCATCTGGAGAACTAACTGCACTCTGGAAATGGTTCACATTACTCTAGGAGAGCAAAGCCTCCTGTCTCATAACTCCAGGTTTTAATCTAACAACTTCACCATTCTCTGATATTTGTAACTTGTTTCTCACTGCAACTATGACTGAATCTATGGACTACATGGCCCCTGCCAACATCTGGTTGGCCAGTCCTACAGGCATTACAAAATGTGCTACTACAAAAAGGTTAATTAATCAGCCTACCTTATATATTACTGTTCATGTGCTGCCTCAGGTTTATGCTTATAGCAGTCCTGAGGGAACTCTTCTACTCAGTCCCCCTGATCTTCCAATTTCTCATTCAAAACATGCTGCTCCCTTGGTAGTACTTGCCTTAGTCAGACTAAGTATAGCAGGAATGACTGCAATTGGCACTGCTACTTTGGTCCATGGAAAAGTAGGTTTATCTACCCTTGTCCAAAGAACTGATGCTGACCTAGGAGATCTACAATTTGTTATGGACCAACCCCACAACCAGGTAGAATCCTTGGCTGAAATTGTCCTTCAAAATCATAGAGGCCTAGACTTACTTTTCCTATCTCAAAGAGGACTCTGTAACCCTTGGAAAAACTTGTTGCTTTTATGACAACAAATCAGGGGTTATTAAAAATTTGGACAAATGATAAAAAGAAAAAGAAAATAATAAATCCTGGTTCCAATCCATTTTGATTGTAACCCATGGTTAACAACTCTTGATACTAGTCTGGTTGGACGCCTCGTACTTCTTCTCCTCGGTCTACTTATCAGGTCCTGCATAATAAATTAGATTATTCCTTTTGTCAAGCAACAAATCAGTTCTGTAAAACTCATATATATAAGACCCCAGTACAATAATATACTTCTGACTGATGTGTCAACACATTGACTCATAAACAAATAAAAGGGGGAGATAAAATATGAAATATCTAATCTGAAAAACTTACAATAACCTGTAATAGCTTGCTTGACATAAGTAACTCTATTTTGTAACAAAATTTCCATGTTAACCTAGAAATAAGCCCCTTATGTAACCTTCCTGTAATCACACTGCACACCCACATTCTTGTTCCCCTCAGTGCTTGGAATCTCCCTAGTTAGGCAAATCCTGAAGCTATCTGTACCCCTTCACAATTGAATGTTTTGCCAAAAAATATAAATCAAAGCCGGGCTCGGTGGCTCAGCCTGTAATCCTGTGCCTTTGGGAGGCTGAAGTGAGTGGA
>CAUYQG010072805.1:0-34514 GCA_963574415.1 Tarsius wallacei | reverse complement strand
TGTAGTTCCAGCTACTTGGAAGGCTGAGGTGGAAGGATCGCCAGAGCCCAGCAGGTCGAGGCTGCGGTGGCTGGGAGCAGCCACTGCACTCCAGTCTGGGCGACAGAGTGAGACTCCAACTCAAAAAAAAAAAAAAAAAAGATCCATACCCAGGCACATAGCAATGGCACTTCATAATATCATAGTCAAAGAGATGATCTCAGAAGCAGCCAGAGAGAGAAAACAAATCATGTGCAAAAGAATAATTAGACTGACAATAGACTTTTCACCAACGATGAAAGTCAGAAGACAATGGAATGCAATATTTAAAATGTGAAAGAAAATAACTATGACCTAGAATTCTCTCCTTAGCTAAACTATCATTCAGGAGTAAGAAAAAAGTAAGACATTTTCATATAACTGAAAGCATCTATTTGTAAAAATCCTTGTTGAAAAAACTTTTAAAAGTTGTACTTTAGGAAGAAGAATACTGAACCTGGAAGGAAGGAGAAAGAGGCAGGAAAAAAAGTGAAAAAAGATACTGGTGAGCACATTGGTAAATCTAAACTGCACAGATTGTATAAAACAAAAACAATGACATTAAATGTCAGAGAGGCCTAAAAACAGATGTAACAACAACAACAAGGGGCATGGTGTGACTAAACCAGTATACAGAAAGCCTTCTATTGTTTGGAAGGAGAGTGGAAAAGTAATTAACATAAGATAATATTAAAGCAAATTTGTGTATAAAATTGTAGAGTAACCCCTAAAAGAATAGAAAAAGGAAGGCATAGCTTTTAAATCAGTAGAAAGAAAAAAATGAATAAAGAAAATTGGTCAATCTGATAGAGTGAAAGAAAGGAGAAAAAGAACAGGAAAAAATCAGAATAAATAGAAAGTACAAAATAAAATGGTAGAAATAAATAATTAATAATCATAATAAAAGCAAAAGGACTATTTGCCATTTAAGATAGAGATTGTCAAACTGAATTCAACAACAAAAAAATCTAACTACACACTCTTACATCAGAAGCATAAATATACAGAAAGTTTGAAAGTAAAAGGGGCTGGGCGCAGTGGCTCACGTCTATAATCCTAGCACTTTGGGAGGCTGAGTGAGAGGACTGCCTGAGCCCATGGGTTCGAGACCAGTCTGAGCAACTTGGTGAAACCTCATCTCTACAATAAATCAAAAGATTAGCCAGGTTACTTGAAAGGCTGAGGTGGAAGGATAGCCTGAGTCTAGCAGGTTGAGACTGCAGTGGCTGTGAGCATGCCACTGCACTCCAGCCTGGGTGACAGAATGAGAGTCCAACTAAAAAAAAAAAACGAAAAAGAAAGTAAAAGGGTGGGAAAAGATATATCAACCAAATACAAGCCAAAATAAAGTTAGTATAGCTATATCTGTTAGGCAGCAGTTAGACATGAGTAGGAGGGGCCCACCCCTGAGAGTACCTTGCCTTCAGCCACACCCCGGACCACCCAGTCTCAACTCAGTCCTAGCTCCAAGTTCCTCATTCTAGATGAGAAGTCCATTTTATGGTTGCATCTACATGGAACTTGCCAGACCTGCATGCATACCCATTAGAAGCTCCTGTCTTCAGGTGACCTCACAGTTATTACCATATCATTAGCATTGATTAACACTGTGCTTTTACCCCCTTGTGGGTTTCACTTAGGTACTCATGGGAAACCAACATGTGCAGTCTCAAAAAGTTAGATAATGCAAGACCTGTTCATCAAATTACAAACAATGCAGATTGACAGAAGAACCAGGAAAAACCAAGTAGAAAACCCCATAAAACAAAAGCCTGCAATTAATCAGGGGCTGATCCTTTCTCACACAGCCCACTTCACCTTTCTTGCTACACGGAGTGTACTCTTGGTTTTCAATAAAACTATCGCTTGCACCAGCAATTGTTGGTGTCACATTTTCAATTCTTTGTTGATGAAACACAAGAAGCAAGGACAACAATGCAGATCCTGGCGGTCTGATAACATTTCAATACCAAACAACATGAATTATAGGCAAAAAGTATTATTAGGAATAAAGAATGTTACTTTATAATAATAAAATGAAGAATTCTACAGGAAGAGACGCACATACCCTCCAAATATGCAAAGCAAAAATTGTCACAAATTGTGACACAGGGAGAAATTGACAAATGCACAATCTTGATATAAGGTTTTAACACATCTCTTCAGTTACTGACAGTTCTAAAGGCAAAAAGATAGGATATAGAAGGCATAAATAACAAGATCAATAAGCTTGATTTAATAGCTCTAACTAGATCCTACAATGAACATTAGAATATACATACTCTTTTGAGACAATCAGGAAACATTTTCAAACATCTATTGCAAACTTGACCACAAAGCAAGTCTTAGAAAATTCCAAAAAAGCATCATCACATGCTACATTCTCTGACTATACGGCAAACAAAATGATAACTTCTAAACAAATACTTGCATTTAGAAATTAAAAGTAATTTTATGCAACCTCATGAGTGGTAAAATAAATCATCAGATTTTCAAAAAAATCAGAAAATATTTTTAAATTGCAGTCATTATCACATGGAAGAGTGGACAGCACAACTTACCTTTAGAGGATGCTAGTAGATTCATATGGGAAAACTAGCTGACTAGCTTACCAAAAGCCAATTCATAGAATGACCAGAAAACTAAAAGCCAAATATGATGAAAGCTAAACTACTGAATACCAATTTGTTAAACAACCAATTGAATTATTTTTTAAAGACATATTCCATCCCCACTCCTGACTTGGTTTTTGTCCAGAGCCACCGAATAAACCCAATTTAGGACAGTTCTACACAATAATTGTTAAATGCATATACAGGGGCTGTGATAAATACAGGTCTATGGGGTCAAAGGTGCAACTAAAATCTGGGGGACATGGAGGTGACAGGAGGTTTCTCAATAATTTAAAGAATTAGCCATTCAGCAAATTTGATGTTGGTGAGCTGCTTTTAGTTATCTACAATCTACCAAAGGGCACAGAAACCTAGTCAGGAAGTTTGAGTTAGAGGTACCAAGGATCTGTACATGTTAAAATAAAGGAGCACCTTTCTTGAGTGGAGATATGGGATTTTTGGGGGGTTTTTTGTGTTTTTTTTGAGTTGAAGTCTCACTCTGTCACCCAGACTGGAGTGCAGTGGCCGTTCCAGGCCACCGCAGCCTCGACCTGCTGGGCTCCGGCGATCCTTCTGCCTCAGCCTTCCGAGTAGCTGCAATTACAGGCGCACGCTACCACGCCTGGCTATTTTTTTTTCATTTATTGTAGAGATGAGGTCTCGCCTGCACAGGCGGGTCTCGAACTCGCAGGCTCAGGCAATCCACTCACCTCAGCCTCCCAAAGCGCAGGATTACAGGCTGAGCCACCGAGCCCGGCTGAGATATTGTTTTTAAAAGTGTTTGACCAGCTATTCGGGAGGCTGAGGTAGACGAATCGCTTGAGCCCAGGAGATCAAATCTAGCCCAAGCAACATAGGAAGACTCTGTCTCTCAACAGATGGATAGATAAATCGATTTTAAGTTTAAGAGATTTTAATGTTTAGGGATTCTGAGACCAAGAGGAATTATAGGGAGGACCTGAAAGAAGGAACACATTACTGGGAGGGTGTCTACCTCAACAAAAAGATGCAACACTGGGCCTGAAGCACAAGTAAGGGACTTACCATGAGACCTATGGCCTGGGGGATGTTGAGATGAGATGCTGAACTTGGAATAGGTTCAAATCCTTGTTCAGTAGGCTATACACACGTCAGTTCTGTGTCAAATATGTCTTAGGGTATGACAGAAGAAGCTGTGCCCGTATGTGTGATGGTTAGCAATGGAGAGTGGTCTCCCCTCACGTCTTTCCTTGGAGGCCAGGCCAAGAGGTGTCAGTGTCATATCCCAGTGTTGGGAGGCGATCAGCAGGAAAGCCAGCAGAGCCAGTGGCAAGCCACGCTGCTGCAAAGACCAATACTGGGCAGGCTGGAAGAGAAATTCCCTTTCTTTGAATGTTCTCTGGGCAGCAGGAGTCTGGACTAAGGTACCATGTGCTATAAAGCGGGGCCACTGCTTTCTCTGCCTCTCTAAGCTTCTGTCTGGCAGATTTAACCCCCTAGTCTCCCTTTCTCTGCGGTTCTCGTGGTCTTCTCCAGACAGGTACAATGAAGCTCATTGTACTCAGCCCGGGCCTCCCCCACCCCTAAAATAGCCACTATCTGCCCCAGTCGGGCAGGACAAGGCATCCAAAATAGGGAGGTGGAGAATGTGGGACCCCACTCTTCGTTCATGCACCACACATTTGTTTGAGGCCTACCACGTGCCAGGAGCGACTGAGTTACCACAATCAACAAAACAGACAAGCAAATAGTCACATAAAATATCATGACACACAGGTTAATGCTGTGGCGAGCAGGAG
Organism: Tarsius wallacei; assembly: GCA_963574415.1. NCBI lineage: Eukaryota > Metazoa > Chordata > Mammalia > Primates > Tarsiidae > Tarsius > Tarsius wallacei. The sequence goes on along the minus strand of CAUYQG010072805.1, from coordinate 30,106 downwards.
GGCGAGGGTAATGACAAATCTGAAGATGTGCCGGGGATTGATAACCACTTTGGCCCACCTAAACCCGGACCCGGAGCGGTCTGGCCGGCCGCCCACAGGCCCTTCCCACTCCGGTTTACGGTTTACGTGATTGTAGCCGCTGGGAGAGACCGGTCCCTTTTCATCGAGCATCCCCGCCAGGCACATGGGATCCGCTCAGTGAATGCTGGATGCCAGAGTGAATAAATAATGCATGCATGCGTACTCTTCGGCTTGCACACCTACGGGGCGAGTCCCGGCGCCAGACCCCGGCCAGCAGCTTCAGCCTGCTAGGAGGAGGCTTGGTGGGGAGGGTGCCGGACCCGGCCGGCGCCGCGGTGCCTTCTGGGAACTGTAGTCCGCGCCTGCGCCGGCCGGGCCGCCAAGGCCGGGGGCTGCGGGCGGAAGCAGGATCGCCCCTCCAGGGATGCGCGGCGCTGGGGGCGGGTTCGGCAGGGCACGGGGCGGGCCTGCGTGCGCCTACCTCTGTCCCTCCCCCGCGGCCCCGGCCCCGCCTCCTCCTGCGCGGAGCTGGGCGCTCGCTGCCGAGGGTGGCGGCGCTGCCAGCAGGAGGGGAGCGGACGCCGGCGCCGGGGGCTGCGCCGGAAGCCAAGGAGCGGCGGGGAGGCCGAGCCCTGGGATGGCGCGCCAGGTAAGGCGGACTGGGACCCGCCCCGAGCCCGGCGGACGCGCGGACATACGGGCTCCTCGGCCGGTCCACTCCGCGCAGTGCGGCCCCGGGGCGGCGAGGGCAAGAAGGAGCCGCGACCCCGCCAACTTTGGAATCGGCCGGGCAGGCCTGGTGCTGCGGGTTACGTGCCGAGAGGTCCCGGTCCTCCGACGACCCCCTCCCCCACCTCAGCCCGCGGGGGCACACGGACTTCGTGTCTCTCTCCATCTGGGGAAACCCATTCCTTTGGTTTGAGAGTCGGCCTGCCTCTGCGAGGCTTCTTTTCATTGCAGGTTATCCTGAGAGTGGTAGGCATGAGGGCCTCGGGGAATGAGTAAATCTGATGCTTTTATTTTTGGTAGAATCAGGCGTGGAAATGTGGAGAAATAGAAGATAGAACACTCAAGTTTTATGCTGGGCAGCCTTCGGGTAAGGAGTGTAGATTCCAGAGCTGGAGGGAGAGCCCCATCTGCTGTCATAGCCCGGGCACAGTTTGGGCTGAGTTGTGTGTGGGCTGTGAAGATGCCAGGAAACTCTCGTGATGATACCAGCAGGGAGTTGCTGCAAGTTGTTCTGGGTGGACACCTGGAGCCGGTTCTGCAAACGGCTCTGCAATTGTGTCTCATGAACTTTGGCCAGCCTCATGCAGCCACGGATGGGGCAGTGTGTGGAGAGGTACAGGAGATGCTGTGCCGGGACCCTGGCATCGTTTGTACCCCACAGTCATCTTGGGAGAAGGAGAAGCCAGGAAAAATGGGTGTTGCTGGGCTGGTACAATCTCCTTCGCAGCTCTGGTTGTACAGTTAAGCAGCCCAAGGACACCCTGGCTCAGACATCCACACACTCCAGCAAGGGCGTCCATATTCCACAGTTTCCCGTTCTGTAAAGTGAGGGGGTTGGACTACTGACCTTTCAGAGGTGATGTTCAGAGATGGGTGTGTCCTAATGCCATGTAGCTTCATGGAGAAGGTAGCCAGGAATGACCTTGGGAAGTAGTAGGTTACAGTCACATGGAGAGGAGCAGAAGGGGCTCCAGTCTTTGTGACCAGTGTGACCCCCAAAAACCCAGGTGGAGGCAGTGAGGGGCCCTGGGGCAGGGTCTGGTCTGGGAGCCCACGTCCAAGGCACCCTGGGAGAACAGATTTAAGCTAGGAAGGACTGCAAGAGGTGGATGCATCCTGAGGGCACTGAATTTGCAGTTTTTGTACTGGATGAAGATGGAAGGGTGTGATAGCAGGACCAGCGTGACAGCAGTGAGCTAGGAGCCTGCCCAGTTACAAATCCTGGACCAGCCCAGAAAACTTTTTTCATTAATTGTGGGAGAAAAGTGAAGTGGGGCCTGGGGAACAGGGTCTCGTCCATGGGCATGGCAAGCCAGTGTTGACTTTTCTTCTCCTGATGACAAGCGTTATGGCCTGAGTTGCTTTACTCCTTTACTTTTTCTGGGCAGTGGAAGGCCACTGGCTGAGGTGCCTGCCCTGGTCACAGTCAGTTCCCATTTTCACTTATAAGAACTTTGTCACAGAAGGATTTGTCTTGAGAGGGTGAGAGGCCTGGAAAGCATCTCTTACAGAAGTCTGGGAGAGCAGGATATATTCAGCCTGGAGCCAAAGAGGTACTGGAGGTCAGGAGCAGCTTGTGTGGAAGAGCTTGGGGTGGCTGGCTGTGACCTGCAGGTGGACATTAGACAGACAGACCTGGTTGCTATATTATGAATCATGGTGCTTGATACATCCCAGCATTTGTTCTGGGTGCTTTTCCTATGGTAATTCGTTTCTTCTTCGCAACGCCTCTTTGAGGTAGGTTGTTATGATCCCAATATTATAGGTGAGTTTGCTGAGGCCCAAATAGGTTAACTAGTTTGGCTGAGGTTTCATAACTAATATGAAGCAAAGCTAAGATTGGTATCCTGGCAGCCTGACTGGTTAAGCCTTGACCACTATGTTCGGCCTCTGTCTGTACGTCCACAACTTAACAGCCATCTCAGGCCAGCAGTGGAACCAGCTCTGTAGACAGTATCATGTTCTTCCCTAGAGCCCAGACCTGCCTTGCCAGCTCTGTGTTGACCTACCACAAGGTAGAGGAAAAATGAGCTTGCGAGGCCATCTCAACTTGTCTCTTCTTACTGGCCTTCTGGGAGTGTGTTTGGCGGGAAATCTTGGTTTGTAGGTGCAGTGCCTGATGTTGGTCAGTGCACCCCAGGTTATACTCCTCAGGAGAATAGATGTATACTTCCAAACTCACAAAGAGCAGAATATGCCAATTCCTTAATTTACCATGGAAAGTAAAAAAGTAAACTCCTTTTGAACTTAGTGCTTGTGTGCTACAGGGTCTTTGTGAAGATGTACCGCATGGCCTGGTAATAAATGTCACAGGTCATGACAGTGGGGATGACCATAGCTGGCCAGGGCAGAGTGGCCTTTTGGAGAGGTGGGGCTTGAAGTTCAGGCAAGACCTGGAAAATGAGGGCAGGCTCAGCACAGCGAAGGCCTGGAGTCCAGCCCGGCCAGCCAGAGGGACTATAAAAGAGCTGTGGCTGTGGAATGAGAGTCTTAAGGTCAAGGGCCTTAGATGTAGATCAGAGCCCTGTGCATTATCTTTGATCACCATCTTCCTGGCTATCTGTCTGTCCTAGCGAGAGACAGTCTACTCTAGATGTAAGACTGAGATTTTTATTGCCATTCTCCCTCCACCTTACTTTCTCTTTGGGTGGTGCTTGGAGGAATGACATAAAAACTACGCTTGCTTGATTCCAGACAGTTGTATCATCCCTGCTGAAAAGTATGCCATATTTTTTGTTATAGTTGGTTTTATTTGTGAACTTTGTTTGTTTGTTATGCCACAATGCTAGGGTCCCAGGTCGTTGCATATTCAAAGGGGAGTTTGCTTATTAACACAAATTACTCTCTAACATGGTAAGTGTAGAGCTGACAGCTTGACTTTTGTTTGGCCTAGTAGCTGCAGGGTATGAGACTGTTATATTAGTTTCCTGTGGCTGCCATAACACAGCACACACACCACATGACTTAAAACAATAGAAATTTATTCTCTCACAGTTCCAGAGGCCAGAAGTCCCAATCAAGGGGTTGGCAGGGCCATGCTCCCTCTGAAGGATCCTTCCTGCCTCTTTCAGTTTCTGGAGCCCCAGGCAGTCCTTGACTTGTGGCTGCATTAATTCAATCTCTGCTTCTGTCTCTATACAGACTTCTCCCTGTGTGTCTGTCGTTTTATCTCTTCTTAGAAGGACACTGGTCTTACTGGATTAAGGGACTCCCTACTTATGAGTGTGACCTCATCTTAACTAGTCACATCTGTAGTGACCCTGTTTCCAGTAAGGTCCCATTCACAGATGTGGGACTAGGACTTCAGCCTGTCTTCTTGAGGACACAGCTTGACCCCCAACACTGTCTCTTGAGCAGATTCCTGCTGCTCCTGTGTGTCAGGCCCCCACCCCAGGCTCTTGCTGCCTGTCCTGCTTCTCAGTGTGCACCTGGTATTATTGCTGCACTGCGAGTAAGGAGTCGCCAACACATTGAGTCAAAATTTTGAGTCCTTTATGGCCGGCGGTCAAGAGCAGGCTCATGCCAGAAAGACAAGCAAGGGATTTGTATAGCAAAAAAACCCATAAGGTTACAGAGTTTCGGTTCTGGGTAGGGAACAAAGGAGATTTTTCAAGGTATAAATCATTAAACTGCAGGGGGGGAAGTGTAAATTACATAGCGTGACAGAACTGTTTCAGGAATGTTATAGCCCTCCAGGGGAGGGAAAGGAAAAGCCATAAATCACAGGACATGATTTATGGCCTACTGGAAAGGTTAGGGCAATCTCACGGAGGAGGATTGAGAGGGGGAACTGGAAGACAAAATGGAAGAACTACTACAAAATGGAGTTAGTTACCTTGGTTAGGTCATTAACAACCATTTCACTGGAAATACAGGTGGGGTCACTGAGGGGAGGGGTGGACCTTGCTGGGATAGAACAACCAACCCCCCCGGAGACTGTGCCCACAGGTGCCCATCAGCTTCAAGGATTTGGCTGTACGGTTCTCAGAGGAGGAGTGGCGGCTTCTGGAGGAGGACCAGAGGGAATTCTACCGAGACGTGATGCGGGAGAACTACGAGACACTGGTGTCCGTGGGTGAGGACCTGCCTGGCCTGGAGGACTGGAGGTGGCAGCACATGTGTCAAGAGATGGTGTGGAAGGTGGAGGGAAGCCAGAGTCCAGTACCTGGGATCCCAAGTTTCTATGGGACCCCAGGGTCCAGTGGCCTTAGTCTTTGTAACTATGAAATGAGCACAGTTTTGGATAACACCCTGGGTGCTCAGGGCTGATCCAAGCCCTGCTTGGTCTTTCGCACCACTACTTTTGCTTCTGTGTCCCATGACGAGGTTCCAATTATGATTTGTGGGAGTGTGCAGTGGCCTCTGAGGTTCTGACCGTCCTGTGGTTCTTTTGAGTTAAAGTGATCACATGAATGTGCACATAAACACATGCACAGATGTGCTGGCTCCTGGGCCACGTGTGACTGTCAGAGGGTAGAGGGCGACTCTCCCCTCTTTTTCCAGGGCGACTCTCCCCTCTTTTCTTCCCAGGGACAGCTGAGCTGCTTCCCCTGTCTGCTTTCCTGTCACCCATGGAACCTGGAGGAGCCATCAGGGGAAGGAGCTGCACTGATGAGAGGCAGGAGCCTGCTGGTGGGGGAGGCCCCCAGGGTGAGTCATCTCAGCAGACTTTGGGCTTCTCCTTCTCAGCCCCCAGGCTCCACTCCTCGGGTGATACGGTGACCTCAGCGGCTCAGCCCTCCCCACCCTGCCACAATCCTCTACCTCAACCCTCTTTGACTTTCACCCATTACCCCTCTGGGCTGGTAGCCTATTGCACAGAGAAGTGCTCAGAGGAAACCTGGGGTCAACCTGAAGAGCACCCCCTGTCTCAGGCCCCCCTCCTGCTACCACCCTAAAGCCTTATCCCAGCCACCACTGCAGAGCCAGCTTGTAGCTCCCAAAAGTCACAAAGCTGGCATCTGAGGCCTCAGGTAGCAGATGTATTCCACTGGGCTTGGACTGGGTGATGCCAGGCACTTTGGGGGTGCCAGGAAAGGCAGAGGGCTCTGATGAAAAGAGGGGAGCATGGAGACAGCCCTCCTTGGCATTTTCCTGGAAAGGAAGGAGACTAAGGAGTAACAGAGTACAGAAGACCTCTGTTACCCAAGCCACCCATGCCCTGCCCAGCTGTGCCCATGGACACAGTTCCTGGCCTGATCCCAAGTCTTCTGTATCTCACGGGACATAGATCTCTCCTCTGGCTGCTCCTCCTATGGTTGGGGGTATTACTTGAGGCACTGGGGATGAAACATGCACAAAAGCACGAATGCTGAGTAGACACAGGAGCACAGGGGTTACTGTGGCCTCTCCTCAGGAGGACAGCCTGGGCACAGCCTGCACCTCACTGCCCTGGTGCAGCTGGTGAAAGAGATCCCGGAGTTCTTGTTTGGGGAAGTCAAGGGCACTGTGGACAGCCCCGAGAGTGAGAGTGGGGAAGTCAGCCTGGATGGAGAGAGAGCAAGCCCCCAGGGTAAGTGAGACAGCAGCAGGCCTCTGCAGTGCACACAGACTTCTCTGGACTCCCCAGAGTGATGTGCAAGTCCATAGCACTGCACAGTGTGCCTGCTGGATCCCAGGCATGTGCAGGGAGGCAATCACGCACAGTTCCTGATGCCCCAGACTGTGTGCCCACCCTCTGAGCGCATGGGACATAGTTGGTGAGAGGGCAGTTCTGACTTTCTCTTGGTGGTTTCTATGTGACTTTAGCCACCCTCTTTGGCCCTCCAGGGCCCTGCGTGGTAGGCGAGGGCAGTGTGTTTGTCACTGTTTTGCAGATGAGGAAGAGAGGAAGCTGTGCTGTGTTGGAGTGGCCAGTGGGGATCCAGGTTCCCTTCCCAGGCCTGTGTTCTTTCCACCTCACCAAACTGTCTTTCCTTTCCCCAGTGTGTCCTCACCTGTTGTCTCAGCTCAGTTCCCACCTCTCAGTGGAGTCTCTCCCCTCCAGCCCTGCTCAGTTGATAGTGAATGAAATAGGAATGAAATAGGGCAGAAAGTAGAGGATAGCCCAGGGTTGTTGGGGATATGGCTGTAGTGCTGCTTCTTGGTATTTTATCAGGACACAACTATGGCTCAAAATCCAAATTTCAGAGCTCAGTGTTGACAGTGCCTAGGTTACTGATATCCTGGTCATTGTTAGTGGAACATGGTAACAATGTCAGAGGCATTTTAACAGTTGGCATCTTCCTCTTCCTCCTTGACAGCAGCTGTGGCAGGGGAGCCTTGTCCTCTCCAAGGCCTGCTCACCTGCGTTCCAGATGTCCCTGTCAGCCAGCCCAGCCTGGCCACCACACCCACCAGCAGCTCATGCTCCAGCGGCCCACCTAGAGATGGTGGTCAGAGAAGCTCCCTCCCCATCAGTGAGTCTAACCCCATGAGGACAGGGAGAACCAGCATTTCAAGAGCTCTGACCTGAAGTCAGGGAACTTGAACCCTATGCCCTCTTCATTTTTCTAGGACTTAGTTTCCTTTGTTGCTAAATGAGGACAAAGCACCTCAGGGAGCAGAACAACACGCTTGGCCTCTGGTCTAAAGACCAAAGAGGAGGCGTGATGCTCACCCCTTGGTAGCCTCTTACCCAACCCTGACTGCTGAGTGCTGTATGTACCTGCACAGAAAGCCTCAGGCAATTTCTTAGGCCCATGGCAGGTAACATACCTATGTGTACCTGGTCTGATTCTCAGACCTTCTCATCAGTATAGAAGAGGGCAAAGGTAGCCACTGGGATTTCTCAGGGTCTCATTTTATTTTTTAAAATTCTCACAAGTTTTATTTATTTAAATATCTGTTTTTATTTTAAAATATTTCAAATTAATGAAATTGGCACTCCCAAAAATCATACCCCATTTAGCTGTGGTTTTATCTGGTGTTCAGGTATCATCTGGCACATTTGTTCTGGGGTTCCATGTGTCCTGGTTTAAGAAGCATGAGTGTAAAATTGTGGCTTATATGTTGAGGCTGTCAGCCTCACTTGCTGAGCCAAATTTGGAGGCTGGGGTCAGGGGAAGGGCCCAGGAGTATTCAGAGTGGACAGTCTTGGTATTTACAGTTAAATCAAGGAAACAGGGAAAGGTCCCCAGCCATCCTGGGGCAGGTCCTCCAGAAGCTGGACCCACTGCAAGTCCAAGTTCCCAGGGACTTGGGGAGCTGGAGAGGCCTGTCCTCTAGGGTAATCTCCCAGAGTCTGGAGCCAGGACTAGAAAGGCCTTCCTTGTCTACTCCTATAATAGACACTGCTGACAAGACATGGCCCACAGGGGATGAAGGCTCGGGAGCCACAGGTGGAGAGGCCAGCCCTCCCAGCTGTAACCCCAGCACAAGGAAGAGCCACCGAAGACAAGAGAGAGGAGCTACAAGGGCAGGTAAAAGGCTGACTTTCCAGAGTGGGCCCACCCTGGCGTTGAGTGGGGTGGCTAGCAGCGGATGTGTTTAGTTCATGCTGGGAGATCATGTCGCTCCCCTCTCTGGGCCTTGTGACAATCCTACAAAGCAAGTCTTGTCTCTGTTCTCTTAGGTGGGAATCTCAGCCACCTGGAGACCTGAGTGCCTCCTGAAGGTCTCTGGCTGCCCTGTTAGAATTGCCCTGACCTCAGCCAACCTTTTTGTCCCACAGGAATCTCTTCTGGGAACAGCCCCTTGCAAGGCCTCATCAACTGTCTGAAAGAAATTCTTGTCCCTGGGCCCCAGCCCCCTCAGACATCCCTAAACTTCCTGCCTCACCTCCCCAACCTAGGTGCGTCGAAGTTGACCCGAGTAGACTTGGGGCCTAGGAGCCAACCCTGGGCAGGTGAGTCCTGCAACCTGGTCTCCTCAGGCCAAAGTCCCCGAAGCCTCTAGAAAGCTTGAATTGCCTTTCTGTAGCGACTTCTACTGCTCTAAAAAGTCTCCCTTAAGGATCATTACTGTCTTAGGTGCTCCTGTATTGCCTGTGTCAGAGTTCTGAAGACAGATGGTTCTCTGAAGGACAACAACTTTGTTAGCTAGAAAAAGAAAACTCAGAAGCTGGTTTCCTTTGTGTCCCTTATTCTTCCTGATGCGGGACTCTGAGGGGAAGAGCTCTCATGTCGCTTCGTGCTGACGCTGGGTGAGATGCCTGGGCTCTGGGCAGTGCCATGTGGGGCAGTGCACTGGAGTCGGAGTTGGACTCTGAAAGCCTGCTAATGCCTTTGAGCCTTGGTTTCCTCATCTGTGAAAGGGGGCAACTGTTCCTACTCATGAAATTGTCATGTGCTCAACTCCGATCATGTATTTAGTGTATGTATGTGTATGTGTGTCTTGGTAAAAACCTTGATCCTTCTCAAATGTAAGCTCCTCTGAGAACCCAGAGAACTGTCTGTGAGTAGCAACTTCATCAGCCCACTTCCCTCAGTTTGTACTCAGAGTGATGCCATGTGTTTGCCTTTAGGGTGACTTTCACATCTTCTCTCCTCTTTGCCCAGTTCTGACAGGTGTGTAGACCAGCATTTACAAACCAGGAACCAGGAAGACATTGGCTCATATAAGACTATGAGTCATAAGAAGACCCACATCTCCAGATTTTTAGCTGTGTGCCCTTTTAACTTCACATCTGGATTGTCCTTATTTGTTGTTTGTCATTATGGCTAAGGACACTGGGCTCCAGGTGAAACATGTTCATTTTTCCTTTAGTGAAGACAGAGGCAACATCAGGGGACTATCCCCTGCAAGGTCTGCTGAACTGTCTGAAGGAGATCCCAGAGGCCCAGGACAGACCCAGCCCTTCAGGAGTTGGAGACCCACGGCTGCAGGAGGATCCAGGGACCTGGAAAAGGAATCCTGGAGGTAAAGGCTGCTTACTGAGCTGGGAGAGCCCATAGACATCTTTTGCTTCCTTGCCCTGCCCCAGGCAGGGCTATAGGTGGCCATTCACCCAAACACTCAGGCCTCCACATTGGCTTGTTGGCCAGAGGAGATAGATGTGACGGATCATCTGTGTAAGTGGAGTGAGGCATGTAGGGGGTGCTTATTCAGCACTTGATGATTTTCCAGACTGACTCTTATAGGAGGAGCTGAACGTTCTAGAAGGAAGGAAGGGATGTTTGGGAGGGAGAGAGACCAAGAAATAGAAGATAGAGTTCCAGCCCAGTAGACACTCAGGGCATAATTATGATTTGAAGTCGTGTGTGGTCAGGCTGGGATCACATTTCTGTGTGGGTCAACTCAGCAGTGCTCCTCAGCTTCTCAGAACGAAGCCTTGAAAGATCATGTTGAGCCAGGAATGCTGGACATGGACAAAGATCTCATTGGTGCTGACTGGGGAGGGTTGACTCAATGCCTGGGCAGAAACCTCCAGAAGTGCCCTGGGGGCCCTGGGGCAAAAGGAGGAGTGTGATCCGGGTCTGTCTGCTGGTGCTTGAGGAGTGACTGTGCCCAGAACCGGTGACTGCCATGGAGGCAGAGGGGCCTTAGAAGCCCCTCCTAATGACCGTGGGGTGAATCCAGGCCTGAAGCCTGAGCTTCCCAGTGGCCTATTCCCACAGAGCCTGGACACTTTCTGACCCCGCCTCCCTGCCCTGGTCCTGGAGCAGGAGACCTGCTGTCTGTGAAGATGGAGGACAACTGGGCCCAGAGTCCCCCAGTGCCTGCGTCCTGTCAGCCCAGCAGGCAGATCCTTAGCCCCTTTGTCAACAGAGACACCAGAGGGTTGCCAGGGCCCAGCTGGGGGCCCTATGCTCAAGGTGAGCCCTGTGGTCGTTTGTTCCAGTGGTCTCCCCAATGGGGTTCTCAGACCCCAGCAAGGTTCCTCCAGCCCCCAGGGAAGCATCTCTCAGCAAGGAGGCCACTCCTGGCCATTCTTCCTGTAGAGTGAATCCCTTTGTTCATATCCTTCTCAACTCAGGCCCTTGCCTGGGCTTCCCTCTGTTTCAGGGCCTTCATTTTGTAGATTCCTGGCCCAGAAAGATGGCCACTGCTGACATGTAAATCTCCCCATCCCCTCTGCTCCCCCCAAACTTTCTTCATTCCTTCTGGGGGCCGAAAGCAGATTAGAAATACCCCATAGCAGAAGGGTTTCCTGCCTGGTAGGCCCCCACAGCCTGGTGCAGGACTCTCACCCTGCAGAAAGCAGGCTGGAGACCAAGCTGGGGCTGTGGGCAGGGCTGGGACATCCATGACAGGGTGATCTCTCCTGTCCCAGCCACCAGTGCCTCAAGCTCACCCCTGGAAGCCCTGGAGGCCTGTCTAAAGGGCATTCCCCCGAGTGGGTCATTACCTCCTCAGCTGCCAGCCACCTCTTGGTCCCGGAACCCCCAGCCAGCAGACCACAGATTCCAGAGGCCTGAACTGCGGCACCATGGATCACACAGTGAAGGTAGACTATGGCCACGGGTGGGGGTGGTGTTTGTCCCTGTCCACTGCAACCAAGGGAGACAGTGAGGATACTGTTAGATTATCTTTCCCAGCTTCTTGAGGTGCAGGCCCTCTTCCCTCAGCCCCCTTTCATATCCAACCCCAAACATCTCCCCACGTTTGGTGAAAGCCACTTAAAATCTTCCTGCCCTACTTCCTTTTCTTAGACCTGTTATTCTCTTATCACATGAGACTGACTGTGGGTTTATGTGGGTTAACATGCTATGGGATTTTAATCCACACCCAGTGGGAAATACTTTGAGATAGGGTCTTCTGGTGCCCATTCACCCCAGGGCCTGGGGACCTTGCTCCAGTGGACCTTCCTGTGACCCCAACTGTGCTGTTCCCTGCAGAGGCAACCAAGGAGCCTCTTCTGCCTCTGGGCCTGCAGGGCTGTGTGAAAGATGGCCCCACCCGACCCCAAGGTACCCCCACAAGCTTTTCCTCATCCAGCAGCATTGATGGGGACCTGGATTTCGGGAGCCCTTTGGGGAGCCAGGGGCAGCGATCCCAAAAAGGTGAGTTGGACCAACCTAAGGCCAGGTGTTCATCGTGGGAGCGAACATGGGGCCCCCTTGCCCACCTTTGTCCCTGGCCCAAGTGAAGCTGCAGTGCCAGTGCCAGGAGCAGAGCTGAGGATACAGAGGCTAGAACAGATGCATGACTTGTCTTGGGAGAAGGGGTTCCATTTTAGTGACTTGGCTCAGAAGGGACAGAACAATGTCTAAGATTTCTTTTTAAAAAAATCTCCTTTTGGGATAGGCATGGTAGCTTACACCTATAATCCCTGCACTTTGGAAGGCCAAGGCGGGAGGATCGCTTGAGCCCAGGAGTTCAAGACCAGCCTGGGTGACATAGCAAGACCTATCTCTACAAAAAAAGTTTTAAAAAAATTAGCTGGGCATGGTAGGACTACTACTCCTATAGTCCCAACTACTGGGGATGCTGAGACAGGAGGATTGCTTGATCCCATGAATTCGTTGCTAAAGTGAGCCATGATTATGCCATTGCACTCCAGCCTGGGCAACAGATGAGACCCTGACAAAAAAAAAAAAAGAAAAATCTTTTTCATTAAATTCTTTTTTATCCCAGCCACCAAAAAAGTCCCTGTAATGTCAAACTGTCCTCCAACTTAGGAAACCATGTAGTAAGATTTGTCCTCCAACTTAGGAAACCATCTTGAGAATATGCTCGTGACCTGGGTCCTGGGACCTTGAGGATCTTGCAGACCTTTCCAGCATCCTCTTTGGCCTCCTTTTTCCCTCTGCCTGATTCAAGACCTCTTGGTCTTTCATTGTCTTGTGGACACTGGATCCCTCCATGCTCATCTCTGTGTCCTGACCACATCTGTTGTTAGTGGACAGGCCTTGCACTGCAGCTAGAGGCAGGGGGCATCTTCACATCTCTACCTTGCCTTTGTCCTGAATGTTTGTCTCTGAAATCTTTCTACATTTTGTCTTAATAGTTCTTGGCCACTAGCACTCTTCCTTTTTTTTTTTTTTTTTTTAACAGATACATAGTATTCTGTAGTGCCCTTCTTTTTCATGTATCCTGTATGCGTGGACATTGTTTTCTAAGTAACTCAAACTGTAGGAGGTGGCACACTGCCTTTTAAAAGTTTCCAGCCCAGTGCCCAGCTCCCTCTGTTGCCCCAGAACTCAGCGTTTGTCTTGTGGGGAATAGCTCATTTGGAGATCCTCTATCCTATACTCTGCTCTCCAGCCCCACAGACAGGCAGAAGTTCTGAAGGTTGCTCTCTTCATGCCCTGGGCCTGGCCCAGGATTGTCTACAAACGCCTTCAGGAAAGAGGATGACTGGCGCTGGCCGCTTCCCTAGGAAAGGCTCTTCTCACTCTAGAGTTTCAGTCCATCTCGCTCCTGTTGCTAACACAGCTCTTTGTCACTAGAAATACGACTTTACTGTGCATTTGTTTCTTTCCTCATTGAAACTGCATGCATGTTGGTCTGCTGTGGTCCACTACATTATACCCAGAGGCAAGGGAGCCTGTTTTATCTGCTTTGAGTGGTGAAGGAAGTACATCTGATCTCTAGGACCATCCTGTGTGCTGAGTGGGCAGCACTTCCCAGTGGTAGCAGCTGAGTGTGCTAAGGGAGCCTGGAACCCATGTCTGTGGCCCGTCCTGCTCATGACAGACCTGGGCCGGGCTTCTGTGTAGTCAGGACAGGCCAGGCTTCTTCTGGGGGAGCCTGAGAAGGGCCACTCCAGAGCTGGGACTAACAGATGTTTGAGGCCAAGTCTCCAGGGCCCTGAACTACCATGATGCATCAGTGGTCTGTTTCCCCTCTCATGGTCCCCGATGCCCTGGACACAGCAGAAGAGATGAATCTCTTGGGGTTTGTAGAGACTGAGCTATAACACCCCTCATCTGTGGATGTTTGACCTTCACAGGAAGCCCACCAGGAAGCTCCCCACTCCAAGGTTTAGAGAACTGTCTCAGAGAGATCCCTGTGCCCAGGCCACAGCCTGCCTTGTCCTCCTCCTCAGCAGCAGACCAGGGACCAAGGAGACTAGAGCCTGGGACCTGGCCAGCAGACAAGGAAGGTAACGCAGTGGCTGCACGTGGGCCTGTGCGTAGTTCAGGGCAGCTTTGACACTGCCACCTGCACTGCCACTTGTGGGCTCAAAGCCACCCCTGAGCTGAGGCGGTTCTCCAGGAGCAGGCCTGAACAGAGGCTTGGCAGAGGCTAGAAAGCCAGATAGTCTGATCAGCACACTTGTGCAGATTAGCTGGTGTCTGAGTGATGGGCAGAGCCATAATGTGGACACCCTAGAGCCACTATGAATGGCTCCACCATCCAGGTCTAAGCCAGAGCCTTGTCAGCTGAGTGTCTTTATCCTGGCCATCTCAGCCCTGCCTGCCCTCAGGAGCTCACATAGCTGGGTCTTGAAATAAAGAGATCTTGGAGGATTCAGGCAGGCTCCCAGGGATGTCACAGAGCAGATGTTTCCCACACCTAAAGCTGGTGTGCCTGAAAGCCCAGAATGACAGAAATTGTTCCCTGTCCCTTCTTCTGTGCCAGCACAAGGCCCCATGGGGCTGACAGGCCTCTTGGCTTCTCATTAAACAGGGCCAAGAGGTGAAGCTTGCGAGCCCTCCCATCTCGGGCAGGGTGGGGGAGAAATACCCACCAGGAGCCTCCATCTGGCTAGCCCCCAGGCCTTCACCTCCAGCTGTGTCCCTGCCTGCCACCAGCAGGGACTCAAAGACCCTGGGAATACCAGGCCAGGACCATGGAAGTGGCTCCAAGATGGTGAGCTGATGTCTGCCCTTGGTTTTGACTGGCATGTTTCCCAACAGCTAAAGTGTTTGACATGGATATAGATTCCTCTTTTCTCTGTGTGTTCCTTTGTTCCTTCCCTGCCTCACATTCCTTCCCCAAGAGGCAGAAGCTGGAGCCCGACAGAAGCTGAGGTTGCTAAAAAGGAAGATAAAGTGACTGAAAGTGCTGACAAGGAATGAGGGCTGGGAAGAGCATTGTTTCTCCAGTGGAGAAGCTTCCTTGGGCTGTCAGAGGGTGGGGGAGGGTCTCCTTCTGTCTGCTGCTACTTGGTATAACTTCTAGCAATTCCTTTCTATATCTGCTGCAGGGGCTGGTAGGAAGACTTAGCTGAGTAAATGTAGTGTTGCTAGCCCTCCTACCATACGAGGACTGGCCCTTGGATGCCGGTCCCTGTGTGAGGCTGGAGTGGAAGGAGCCTATAAAAGTGAGCGAAGCTTACAAGACCCAGGCCTGGCTGGAACTTGACGGCTAGTGACTTCCAGGGACTTAAGACTTCCAGAAAGTTTACCAGCTGACTTTCCAGAGCTGCTGGGATCCTGGCTGTGCTCTGGCTTTGCTTTTCTCTACCCTCCACAGCCAGAGAGTGAGCTGTTCAGGGTCCTCCAGAGCTCATGTTGCATAAGCTCTAGAGCTGAAAGGGGACCAGTTCTGTGTTCCCTAGCCACCAAGACAAAGGCCTTCTGGCAGTCTTTGGGCTGATGGACACAGGGCTCTCTTGTCATTTGCTCAGGGCCAGCCACCAAGCCCTCCCCACTGCACTGCCTAGAGAACTCTCTGCGAGGGATCCTGCCCGTGAGGCCCTTGCGCTTCGCCTGCTTAGCTGGCCCTAGCCCCAACCCCAGCCCTAGCTCCAGCTCAAGCTTCAGCAGCTCTGAAGGAGAAGACCTGAGGCCGGAGCCTGAGATGTGGCGGCCGCTTCTCCAGGGTGAGCCTGTCAGGGAGAGGGAGGATGGTGGGCCACACTCCTGGGCACAAGTCACACTGTGACGCCAGCTTTGTTTGTAATGCCAGAGAAGAACCGCCTTCCCAGCTGCAAGCATCCTGTTCCTCTGTCCCCATGCCCTAATGGGCCTTCCACTGGCAGCAGTGGCAGTAGCCCTGGTGAAGACCCCAAGAAAACAGAGTCCAGCAACTGCAGCAGTCTTGGTGCAGGTGAGCCTGGGGTCTGCTGAGAGGGCAGCCACATATCCCCCAGAGGGCCAGGAGTCTAGACTGGATTCTTTGAATCCCACCCATCACTTTGCCTGGCTCTCACCAGAACATTCTCTACATCTGTCATACTTTATTTCCAAGTAAGATATGCTGGGTCTGAGAGGGAAGAGGGGGCTCTTGAGTTGCTGAGGTCCCAGAGGAGTGCTCATGAGCAGCTGTAAGGAGAAGGTCCAGGCCATCAGCTTGATGATATATACACATTACATGTAGATATGTACAGGTATGGATGTATATGTACAATAATAGTGTATATTTTTAAAAACTAGGCAAACAACACAAGTCTCAAAAGTAAGATTCCCCCACCTGGGAGGACTTCTTGGAGGTTGTCCCGTCAAGGAAGGCAGGACATGCTGCCTGCTTCCCCAGGCCACCTTGCTTGTCCATTATGCTGTGGCCCAGTGTTTGCTCCCAGCAGGAAAAGCAGAAGAGGGGGCAGGAGGTAGGTCCCAGTTGCCCAGGAGGGAAGAGAATGCAGAGAGCACCAGTCAGACTGGCCCCCTTGATAGTGCTGGAGGAGGAAGAGGAAGAGGAGAAAGGGGTGGTAAAGGAGGTCAGCACCAGGAAACATCAGAAGAGGGTGCTCCCTTTCTTACCACTGGCTCCATTCTCAGGCCTTGACCCTGGCCTTGTGTCGGTCCCGAGCTGTACCACATTCCTCACTGCTCAGTAGGCTAGCAGAAGACAGCAAGATGACCTGGGTGTGGACCATGGGACACCTCTATGTCTGTGGAGGAGTCTCACTCGGATAGGACCCAATCAATGATCAGAGTCCTGTCTCCAGCTCCTCCCCGAGTGCAGCTGCAGAGGCCTGTCCAGGCACCCCTCCTCCCCCTCCCCCTTACAGACTGGGCAGGTGCACCATGTATATGCACCAGAGTTAGGCTCCCTGCTAGGCCAAGTGTGTCCATCTTGTGTCTCATTCTTGTTTAAAAGCTGAAAGTTTGATACTCTTAGGCCACATCAGAATGTCCCCTGTTAGTATAACTCTGGCCACACAATGTGTAACCCCACCCAAGCTTTCTGTGCTCTTTCTGCAGGGGCAGCTGAGGACCCCTGCCCTGCCCCTGGTCTGGAGAGGAGGCCCAGGCCCAGGGTTGGTGAAACATCTGGGAGCCTAGAGCCTGGACACGGAAGACCTAGAGTTCCAGGTGAACTGGTGGCTTCCCTGTCCCCTCTGCAAGGGCCAGGACCCATGGTCCTAGTTTGGGGAAATACCCTTCCAGATTCACTGTGTGGGTCATGGGCAGGAAAGTTCTCACCTTTAAGTAACTTCAGGTTGCATATTTCGTTTCATTGGTTTTATTACAGAAATAGCAGGAATTTTCATAAAGGCACACACAGACCTACCTTTTAGGGGCAGACGTTGAAAAGTGTTCCACAATCAAAGTTTGGGACTTGAAGGAACTTGAGAAAATAGATGAGGAAACTGAGTGGCCTGGACAGGTTCATCCAGAGAGATTTGGCTCCACATCACACCTCCTGAGGACCCATATGGAAACACACAGGAGGGTTGGCACCTGGTGCCCTGGGTAACTCAGGGACAGCCTCACACCAGGGACTTGAAGGTTGGCCTGCGGTGGGGTTCCCTTGCGGGCTTGGAGCTTTGGCTCCTCTCCAGGCACTGTAATTTTGTTAAGAGCTCTGAGCTGCCCAAGGTGACTAAACTTTGTCTTTCCCTCACTTTATTTCCTGGGCTGGGATCTCCAGCCTTCAGCCTAGATCCTTGTTAAATAACTTAACTAGACAGTGCTTGGTCTTTTGGCCACTCAGACCTTCACTTTTCTTCAATTCAAAGCCCTGGCAGTGCTAAAAAGAGAAGGGCAGAGTCTGGGGCTGGTGAGGGACACAATTCATAGAAACAGAGGAGTCCATCTCTACGCCCAGCCCAGGGCTGAGCAGGTTAGGAGTGGCAGGTGCCTGACCAAGGCTTTCCCATGAGGTTTGCCTGGGGCTAAGACCAGTTCCAAGGGAACTTGGGGTGAAGGATTAGGTGATCGTTTCAAAAAGTAACTTATGACTTAAAGTCCTATGAATCTGTAGCTTCTGAATAGGGAGAGGAAAGGCAGAAGAGGGTGAGAACCCTTGTGGTTTGCCTATGACCAAGAACAGAGTGTGGAAGTAGCCCCAGGCTGACCCCATGAGAATTGTCCAGGAAGTCTTCGGCTGGACGGGGCGCACTACCTTTCTCTGCGATGCTCCCATGTCCTTGGCCTCACACTGACTCCTAGGGCAGGGCTATCACTTGATCTCATTGGCAGTACACAGAACATATTGACTCTTTTCCTGGAAAGTAGGAAGACTGCAGTCTAGGAAAGCTGGGTTACCATGGAAACCAACCTGTACTTGATCCTGCCCATCAGTTTGGGGAACAACCAGGAGCTGTAGCCAGTTTTGATGTTATAAGCATCAGCGTCAGTATTTTCAAGCCTGAGTCACCTTCCTTTTCTTCTAGAACCTTGGGGGTGGGGCAGGATGCTGAACACACCAGTTCAAGGGACCTTCTGAGGGGAGAAAAAGGTCCTAACATCCCAAGAATTCTTACCCAGTCCCTGCTCTGGTTTTAGCCAGGACCCATGGGAGGCTGCTCCCCAAGGCCCTACCTGAGCCACCCAGCAAGTCTCCACCACCAGAGCTGCCCCCGCCGGCAGCTGTGTCTCTCACCATGGCAGCCACCTCCCTGAAGCCACCATGCCCCTGTGGGAAGCCCCTGCAGCAGGAGCTGCACAGCCTTGGTGCTGCCCTGGCGGAGAAGCTGGACCAGCTTGCCACGGCCTTGGCAGGCCTGGCTCAGGAAGTGGCCACTATGAGGACCCAGGTGAATCGGCTGGGGAGGTATCCTCGAGGCCCTAGGCCAAAGAGCCCAGCTTCCTGGACATGGACCCTCCCACGGAGACCTCACTGGGCTAATGGCCCTGGTCATAGACACCTGCCTTACTGGAGACAGAAGGGGCCCCGCAGGCCTAAACCAAAGATCCTGCGGGGCCCTGTGGAAGGCTGCAGAGCTGGTGACTTCCCAGGACTCTCTCGAGGAAGGGGCCACCTGGTGCCTCAGCTGCCTCCAGATGTTCCCCCGGCAGAACCTTCCCAGCAGCCTCTCTCCTCAGCACCCAGCTGCCATTCTGTGCTGACTGCACACCTACCCCTCGGACACACTGGGGGCCACCAGAACCCCCTTCCCCCTTTAATGCCTGCTGCCTTACCCCCCCAAATGGCCTCATCTCCTGTAGCCAGTAGGAATGCAGAACTGCCAGCTGCAGGAGTGGCACCAGCTGGGACCACAGGCCGGCCCAAGGAGCCGAACAGCCTGTTGGGGGGAGTCCAGAGAGCCCTCCAGGAGGAACTCTGGGGTGGGGAACACAGGGACCCAAGGTGGGGGGCCCATTAACCGATTCCTTATCCACTCAGCCTTTCCAAGGTGCAGGAGTGGCCTGGAATCCCCCATCTCGCCCCAGGCCACCCTCTTCCAGGGGTACCATCTTTCTCTACACCTGTTTTGTTGACCTTTCTCATTGCTGGGAGCCCCGCCCTTTGCCCTAACTGCAGACACCCCCCCACCCCCGTTTGCTCAGATGGGGGGGGTGCATTCCTAGCCTCTGGCTTTCTTGGCTCAGGTTCCTCAGGTTCAATCAAATGTTGCTTCCCCCTCCTGTCCTTCACAGGAGCTGCCCAAGCTTGCAGGTGGGTGATGTGTGCATGAGCCACAGAGTGGTCACAAGGGCACTTCTTTCTAACTACCTGCTGCTTCTGGTCTCAGCACCATGAAGGGCTGGGCTCTTGTCTTCCTGGAGTCAATACTGGCACAGATTTCAGGTGAGAAGAACTCTGCTCCTTGGTCTAAGTTGGACTTACCCATGTGAGTTTGTTCTAAAATTAAAGCAGCGAGTTGCTAAGGCAGGCCCTGGGTCCTATCGAAAGCAGCTGAGGTTGGAGGAGCTCCCCTGGGGTGTGACTGGTTGTGCCACTGGTACAGTGGGGGTGATTATTAGGTCTATGCTGCCTCCCCTCCCAGACATCCTTAAGAAAATTCAGCATTGCACTATGAAGGCTGGCGGAAGACAGGCTGAGTGGGAATTCTACATGGCTCCTGGGGAAGGCTGCACATGCCGAGTCTCCTGGGCTGCCATACAAAGGAGCCCTGACTGGCAGCTTCAACAATAGCACCCAGTTCTGGTCAGAAGTCCAGATGTTATCAAGGTCAGTTCCTTCTGCAGGCTATGCAGGAGGGATCTGCTTCAGGCCTTTGTCCTGGGCCGTGGGTGGCAGCTCTTGTGTCCACATGGCATCTTCTATGCATCTGTCTCCAGATTTACTCTTGGTATCAGGACATCAGTTGTATTGGATTGTGGCCCACCCAAATGAATTCATTTTAGCTTGATAACCTCTCTAAAGACCCCCTCCCCAAGCAAGGTCACATTCTGAAGTACTAGGGGTTGGGACTTCATCATGTAAATTTGGGGAGAGGCATAGTTCAGCCCATAACACACATAAGAGGCTGGGCCAGTCAGGTTTGTGTTGGGAGAAGATCCTAGTCCTGCTAACCAGAATGCACCTGCTCCCAGCCCCCTCAGCTAACGCTGGTGTTACATTGGAACCAGCCTGCCTGTTGTTTCCTCACCTTATCTCTTTCCCAGAAACAGTCCAACCTTGTGTTCCCCCCTGAGTCCCTTATTTAATCAGAGGGGTCTTCAGGGACTGTGTGTGCACATGTTGCTTAGAAGGGCCGGCACAGTTGGCCCTATCCTCAGGGCCTTGGGGACCTGGGATGCCAGTGCTATGCCTTATGGCTACTGTGCCTGCGTGTCCCTAAAGTCAGGGTCACTGGTGACACACACAAGGCCTGATAACCCCTAGCTGTGCAAGGGCCAGGCAGCCTTGCCCGGGAGCTCGGGAGGAGCTAAAGACAGCCTTGCTCTTGGCTGCCCTGTGAAAAGAGCAGGCTGTTGGTGTGGAGCACGGGGGAGTGGTTAGAGACAGACTGCCACAATGGGGGTGCTGAGATGTCTTCATGCTAGACTAAGTCCCAAGATGACTATCTAGAAACTATTATAAAATCACGTACGTAGGGTGTCGTCTAAAATAAGCAGGCTCTTCCCTCATAGCCATAGTTGGTGCAGAATGAAGAGCAGAGAAGTTCTGGGCGCTCCCCTCCCGAAGAATCCCCTGTTGAAGAAGTGCAAGGAGCAGAGCTGGTCACACCAGAACCAGTTAGAAGTGGTGGGACACAGACTTCTGGAAGAGTTGAGAAGGGAAACTGCCTGTGTAGTGACGATGAGAGTTTTGTCCGGCTCTGCCTCGGCCTTCCCTGCACCCATCCTGCCTGGCCGTCCTCCCATTTTCTCTCCTTTCCCTTCTAAGCAGGCAAGTGTGGTGTGGGGCTCCGTGGGAAGTGAGCCACCATATAACCTGTATGGGGCATTCAGGTGGTTTTGCTTTGGTGGTTTTACAAACGACTGTTGCACAAACCGTATTCATTGGGCACAGATGAACACATGAGTTTGGCTATGACTCGCTCACAGTTATGTAGCTTTCAACTGGCAGGACTGGGGAGAGCTGGAACCCTCGGCAGGGCTGCCTGATGCTCCCATCATATGCTGGGCACAGCTGCCTCCTCCCAGCCTTTACCTGCTGTGACAGACGGTATCCAGGACTGAGTCGGTTCTAGGTGGTCCACATCCAATTGAACCGCATAAATTCAAAGTTTTTTAAGAATGTGGAATATAAGTAATAAACAGTAAGAAGTTCCAAGGTCTGCAGCTATGTTCATCCTGCAAAAGTCGGTCCCTGGGTCTTTAGGTCCTGTCCACTGCCGCAGTTGTTTACTGAAAAGCCTTCTAGAATCAAAGATCTGGTGAAAAAGTCTATATGCAGTTTAGGTCTTTGGTGCTGTGTCCACCTCCTTCAACTACTGTCCAGGATAGTTTTGAGGAGGAAACAGATGGTCACTCTGGTGGGAGAAAGTAAAGGGCCTTTTTGAACTCAAAGGAGTTCCAGGGTTCCAAGTTGGGGGCGGAGAAGGCTCCTGGTCTGCCTGCTGCCATCCTGGGTCGTGGCCAGCAGCACTTACTTGTATGTTAAAAAGGAATGACAGAATTCACAAGGAGATACAAACAGAACAGCAAAGGAAATCCAAAGAAAAAAAGCATGTGAAGAACATAAATTACTGAGATAGCATACGTATAAAAGATACAGTCAACAAAACCAAAAATTGTTTCTTACCAAACTAATAAAATTGACTAGCCTGTGGTGGAACTCATTCATGGAAAAAAAGTTTGGGGAATGAAAAAGATATTACTGCGGGTGCTATAGGCTATAGAAAGAAAAGATGATATTACAAGCAACTTTTGAGACATTTGAGAATTCAGTGAAACTATAGAACTCTCATAAGAATACAACTTAAAACAGACTCAAAAAGAGAGAAAACCTGAGTAGTCCCGTACCACTGAAAAAATTGCATCAGTGATCAAACATCTTATAAAAGAAACTCTAGGCCCAGTAGGCCTCACTGGTAAGTTCTACCTCACATTTGAAGAGGAAATTATTTCAATGATACACAAATTTTTCTAAAAAACAGAAAAACATGGAACACTGACTCATTTTATGAGACTAGCATAACCTTGAAACCAAAACTTGAGGACAGTACAAGAGAAGACAATCACAGACTAACCTCAAGAAATGTACACAGAAGAAAAATTCTCAACAAAATGTTAGCAGACAAGCCAGCAATATATAAAAAGTAAAACATCATGACCCAGTTGGGCTTATCTTTGAGATTCAAGAGTAGTTTTAACATTTGAAAGTCAACAGTGGTGACGCAGCACATGATTAAAGGGGAAACATCATGTGATCATCTCAATAGCTGCAGAAAGAGCATCTGATAAGAGCTAGCACCCATCAAGATTGTAAGTAACTGGGGTGACAAAGGAAATTTTTTTCTTTTTTTTTTTTGAGTTGGAATTTCTGTCACCCAGGCTGGAATGCAGTGGCACACTTATGGCTACCACAGCCTGGACCTTCTGGGCCCAGGTGAGCCTTCTGCCTCTGCCTTCCAGGTAGCTGGAACCACTGGTGTGCATCCCCATACCCAGCTAATTTTTTTGATTTATTGTAGAGACAGACTCACCAAGTTGGCCAAGCTGGTCTCGAACCCCTCGCCTCAGGCAGTCCTCTGGCCTCAACTCCCAAAGTGCTGGGATTATAGGCATGAGCCATTTTGTCAGGTGAAAGGAAATTTCTTAATTTGTTGATTTCCCTCCAAATTTCCCTCTGAAATCCACAAAAGATGTATATGGAGAAAACTATTGAACAATTTCCTTAATTTTTTTACTGCAATTTCCTTAATTTTTTTTTTCTTTCCTTTTCTTTTTTTTTTTTTTTCTTTTTTTTGAGCTGGAGTCTCACTCTATTGCCTAGACTGGAGGGCAGTGGCATGCTCACAGCCACTGCAGCCTCTACCTGCTAAGTTCCAGCAATTCTTCCGCCTCATTCCAAGTAGCTGGAACTACAGGCATGAGCCACCACGCCCGGCTAATTTTTTTATTTATTGTAGAGGTGAGGTCTTGCCAAGTTGGCCAGGCTCGTCTTGAACCTGTGAGCTCAGGCAATCCTCTCACCTCAGCCTCCCAAAATGCTGGGATTATAGACATGAGCCACCGTGCTCAGCTTCCTTCATTTCTTAATTCTCATAATAGCTTAGGTTTCCTCATCCTACAAGTGAGGAAGATGAAGCACAGAGATGTCAATAAACTTGGTCAAAGTTGTGCAGCTGGTAGGTGAGTTTGAGCCAGGGTTGTCTGCCTTCAGAGCAAAGGGAGGCCCTAAAACATGTAGAGGAAGAGTTACTCTGAAAGCTGGACCTTCAAACTAGATTTGGTGGAGTCTGAGGCAAACCAGGGAGAAAGAAAAGAACGGATTATGTTGAAAATTACAAACCTGCAGCATCTACATAAGCTCTGTGAATGAGGACAGATACATACCATGTCTCAGGCACCAACACTGAGTCGGCTGCATAGTAGGCATGTATTGAATATCTGAAAAAGTGCTTCTACTTGGATTTAAGACGCAAAGTGAAGATGTTGGAATAAATTCATCAACATTTTCCAGGTAATTGAAAATTTGCCAACTAATTGAAACTGTGCTGGTGCCACCAGTGCCTCCACACCTCAGGCCCAGCACTGTGCTTTGGTTTCCCGTGTCAACAGGCTGGTGACGCATCGCCACGGGAGAGGACAAGCATCATCCCTACAACACCTCAGTTGACCCTGCACACCTCAGACACACCTTCATTCCTTTCATTCTAAATTGTTAAAAATTATTCTGGGCCAAGCTCGGTGGCTCACACCTGTTATCCCAACACTTTGAGAGGCAAGGCGGGAGGATGACTTGAGCCCAGGAGTTCGAGACCAGCCTGGGCAACATAGCGAGACCTCGTCTCTACAAAAGTAAAAAATAGCCAGGTGTGGTGGCACTTGCCTATAGTCCCAGCTACTAGAGAGGCTGACACAGGAGGATTGCTAGAGTCCAGGAGTTGGAGGCTGCGGTGAACCATGGTTGCGACACTGCACTCCAGCCTGAGCAATAGAGTGAGACTCTGACATAAATAAATAAATAAATAAATAAATAAAAATGATTGTGACTTGGTGGTAATCCAGACTTTAAGATGATGAAGGACCAACTCCTAGTTTCAAAAATTAGAAACGTACATAGATTCTCATTCAGTTGGTCTGGAATGGGAACCACGTTGACCTCCATTCTCTAGCCTGTGTGTGTGTGTGTGTGCACGCGCACTCTATTGACATATCACAAATACACAGAAAAGTACACATTCCAAAAGCACACATTCCATTGGTGTATTTGGTTTTTTTTGTTTTGTTTTTTGTTTTGTTTTGTTTTTGAGTTGGAGTCTCACTCTGTGGCCCAGACTGGAGTGCAGTGGTGGCTCCCGGCCACCGCTGCCTCCACCTGCTGGGCTCCGGCGATCATTCCGCCTCAGCCTTCCAAGTAGCCGGAACTACAGGTGCACGCTACCACACCCGGCTAGTTTTTGATGTATTGTAGAGATGAGGTCTCACCAAGTTGCCCAGGTGGGTCTCGAACCCGCGGGCTCAGGCAGTTCACTCACCTGGGCCTCCCAAAGCTTGGGATTACAGGCTGAGCCACCCGAACCCTGCCCATTGGTGTATTTGTAAATTTCCAGGAGATTCTGCTGTGCAGCTAGTATGGAGAACTATTCTTGCTGGCAAAACTGTAGAAAAATCACGGTTTACTGTTAGAACTTTTCCCACTGTGGCCTCCCAGCTTTGCTCCTTTCTTCTCACAAGGAATTTATCCTGCATCTGCCCTCAGCAGGCCACATGTCACGCCGGGCTCAGTGGCTCAGCTTGTAATCCCGCGCCTTGGGAGGCCGAGGTGAGTGTATTGCCTGAACCCGTAGGTTCGAGACCCGCCTGGGCAACTTGGTGAGACCTCATCTCTACAATAAATCAGAAAAATCAGCCGGGCGTGGTAGCGCGCGCCTGTAATTCCGGCTACTTGGAAGGCTGAGGCGGAAGGATCGCCGGAGCCCAGCAGGTCGAGGGTGGCCGGAAGCGTACTACTGCACTCCAGTCTGGACGACAGAGTGAGACTCCAACTCAAAAAAAGCCGGGCTCGGTGGCTCCGCCTGTAATCCCGCGCCTTGGGAGGCTGAGGTGAGTGGATTGCCTGAGCCCATGGGTTCGAGACCCGCCTGGGCAGGCGAGACCTCATCTCTACAATAAAAAAAAATTAGCCGGGCCTGTAGTGCACGCCTGTAGTTCCAGCTACTCGGAAGGCGGAGGCGGAAGGATCGTCGGAGCCCAGCAGGTCGCAGTCTGGGCGACGGAGTGAGACGCCAACTCAAAAAAAAAAAAAAAAGTATTTCACTCCAGAAGATTCAGAGCACCAGGAGCCCAGGAGCAGCGGCTGTAGCCCAGGCAGATGATGGCACTTCATCAGGCAGCCGAAGGTCACTATGACAGTGGGACCAGGAGTGGGACCCTAGACCCCTCAAGGTAGGCAAGTAGGAATTTCAGGGGAAGGAGCGTGTTAGGAGTGTGGGAGCCCCTCCCGGTTCGGCGGGGGAGCGGTGAGGTGGCGGTGTCCCAGCTGAGAATGGTCACACTGGACTTTTCCTCTCCTCCCATCCAATAATGAAACTTATCTGCTCTGAGTCCCAGTCCCTTAGGAAATTCTCAACTAGGGCATTAATGAAATAAATCCATTCTGTTGCCACTCACCCCCACCCCAGGAAATACTTCCATTTTATCAGAAACTGCCTTCTGTAAGCAGAACGGGGGCTATTCTTCGTCTGGACGCCTTTCCTCGTTCATCCAACCCGTTTCTCTGTGGAACCTAGGGCGGAGTGGCAGGAACCTGCCTTTCTGGAATTCCTGTTTCGCAGGGGAGGAGCTGGTAGAAGAGAGGGCACTCGGTTCCGGCGCCATCTGCAGGGAGGGAGAAGTAATTACAGATCAAGGCTGCAACTTGTGTCTGTAAAGGAGCTGGAAGAAAAACTGAAAGCCAAAACGTCCCCTCTTCCTACTCCAAGAACTTCATGAAAGACCGGGCTCGGTGGCTGAGCCTATAATCTCAGCGCTTTGGGAGACCGAAGCGAATGAATTGCCTGAGCCCGAGGGTTCGAGACCAGCCCAGGCAACTTGGTGAGCCCTCGTCTCTACAATTAAAAAAAAAAAAAAAAAAAATTAGCCGGGCATGGTGGCGCGTGCCTGTAATTCCAGCTACTTGGAAGGCTGAGGCGGAAGAATCGCCTGAGCCCAGCAGGCTAAGGCTGTGGTGGCCGTGAGCGTGCCACTGCACTCCAGCCTGGGCGACAGAGTGAGACTCCAACTCAGAGAGGAAGGAAAGAAGAAACTCATGAAAGATTCCACTATCCTGCATACGAAACCATCGTGCGCCTGATACTGGGTGTGAGATGAATATGCGCCTTGCTGTTACCAGATCTCACTTCCTAAAGCCAAGCTTGATCCTGCAGCCTTCCTGGGAGGTGGGGGCAGGGCAGCAGCGTTCTTCAGACCCTCCCCACTGCCCACAGAATCAAGTCCATGTCCAACCCTAGTACTGTGGACCTTCCGGGAGCTGGCCGCCACTTAGCCGAAGGGTCACATTATTCATTGCGTTCTCTCTCGAACTTGGACTTCAGCCAGCCTGAACCCCCCCTATTCCTTATGCATATTTGAGTGCACGCATTCTTCCTTGCTGTTCCCCCTGCCAAAAATACCTCCCTCAAATACCCAATTTTATCTGAAGAAGTCCAACTCAGTTGCTACGTCCACCATGATTCCTGCAGTCAGAAGTAATCACAGTAACCGCAATGGCAGGTAACATTTATTAAGCACTTACTATACCCAGAAACGGTGGTAAGGACTTTAAAGGCATTGAATCCTCGCAGCAATTCTATAAGGTAGTTTGTTAACTCCCTTTTACAGGTTCAAAAACTAAGCACTAGGTCAGTCCAGTAGTTTGTCCCAAATCACAAATCTAAGAAATAGAGGAGCACAGGTTAAAATCCAGGTCCGTCCCTGTTATACTAACTGTCCTGCTCCCTACTGCCCCCTTCAGTTTGTTTACCCTAAGTCACTCAATTGTTTCACATTTTTATTTATAGTTCTAATTTCTGGACAATATTCCATGCAACTGACTCATACTTTACTTAGACTTTTTTTATTATTTGGCATTTAGTTTGCGGTGAGTATCTTGGTGCTCAGGCTTTTTTTTTTTTCTTCCTGTTTTGAATAGGAAAAGTCAAACTGCTTTCCAAAAGAACCAAAATAATTTTGCCATTAACAATATATAGCCCTATTAATTTTCAGAATTATATAGCGTAATTGATTATTTTATCTTTCAATTTCAAACCTACAGAACAATAAACATCCGTATGCACTTTATCTATAATTCACCAATTGTTAATATTTGGCCACAGTTGTTCTCTCTCTCTCTCTCCATATATATAGATTTTTTCCTCTTTGCTGAACCATTTGCACGTAAATTGCAGACATCATGACATTTTACTCCTAGGTACTTCATTTCATATATCCTATGGAGAACAATTTTGTACATAAACATAACATGACTAACAACCCCAGAAATTTGACCCTGATATGATAAAAATCATCGCATAATAATCCATATTCAAATCTCCCTAATGGTCCCAATAATGATTTTATAATTTCTTTCTGTCCAAGATCCAACAAAGGATCATGCACTGCATTTGGTTGGCACGTCTCTTTCATCTTCTTTAATCTTCAAAACAGCCCTCACCCATTTTTCTTTCAAAACGTTGACATTTCTTAGTAGGTTACAGCAGTTATCTTGCACATTGTACTATTATCTGAATTTACCTGTTTTTTCATTATTGGATTCAGGATAAATATTTTGTTTTGTTTTTGTTTTGAGTTGGAATCTTACTCCGTCGGCCAGACTGTAGTGCAGTGGCACGCTCCAGGCCACCACAGCCTCGACCTGCTGGGCTCTGGCGATCCTTCCGCCTCAGTCTTCCAAGCAGTTGGAACTACAGGCGCGCACTACCACGCCCGCTAATTTTTATTTTATTGTAGAGATGAGGTCTCGCCAAGTTGCCTGGGCAGGTCTCGAACCCGCGGGCTCAGGCAATCCACTCACCTCGGCCTCCCAAAGTGTTGGGATTACAGGCTGAGCCACCAAGCCCGGCCAGGTTAAATGTTTTTTAGCAAGGATACTACATAGGTGATTGCCTATGTCAGGAAGTATATGTCATATATCATCAACTTTTCCTATTGTAGGAGCTGATAAATGTAATTGCTGGATTATGACGGTACCTACCAGATCGCTTCCCTGTAAATATGCTTCTTTCCTTTGTAATTAATAAATTGTTAATTTGACAGTACTTTGAGACTGTGACTATTCTGTTCCTCAACAACTTTCACTGGATAGTTCTAGCATCTATTGATAATTGTTGCCTAAATTACTACACTGTTGACTGCAAAATGATGTTTAAAAATGTTGTCATTCCCTCTATATTTATAAGATTTCATCTTCTGTAAAGAAGAGCTAAAGAAGAACTTTTCCAACCACTCTCCCCTTTTTGGTACCACTATGAACTCATGGCTTCTTTTGTTACTGTACTTAATTCTTTTTGATGCTCAAATTGTCCCACATTTGACCAGTTGGATGCCAAACTGGTTTCTGTGTCCTACCACTAAAAAAAGAAGACAGGGCCAGGCACAGTGGCTCAAGTCTGTAATCCTAGCACTTTGGAAGGCCAAGGTGAGGGGATTGCCTGAGCCCATGGGTTTGAGAACAGCCTGAGAAACTTGATGAGACCTCATCTCTACAATAAATAAAAAAATTAGCAAGACATGGTAGCATGCACCTGTAGTTCTGGCTACTTGGAAGGCTGAGGCAGAAGGATCGCCGAGCCCAGAGAGTTGATGCTGGGGTGGCCATAAGTGAGCCACTGCACCCCAGTCTGGGTGATGGAGTGAGACTCCAACTCAAAAAAAAAGACAGATTCCCCTTGTATTCTCCCTGCTTCAGATTTGGGAGCAACCATTTTCTCGGAGGCTTGTTTCATTTCAGAGAGAATGGTGTTTAGAAACCAAAATCAAGTGTTAGGTGTGCTAACTTCGAGTGGTATATCATTCCTCCTAAGTAGACAGATATTTGCCACCTCTAAGTCCCAGGATACTGCTTGTTCACTGCCTTAAATCTTAGTCATATTGATTTTCTGCCCAAATAGCCGTGCTTGAGCAAACCCATAATATTCACCAGATCCCCCATCCCTTGATGTTCTTATTCTTTGCTAAGGACAATGGGCATTTTTCCCCCCAATCTTATGTAAAAGGTAGGGAAACCATCTTTAGAAAGCTTTGCTATTTGTATTCATTGGTGGCTTGGAAACTAAGTTACCTCTGAACTTAAGTGTTGCCTTTTCAGAAAGACCTTCCCTAACCATTCTATTAAAGCTATAATGTACCACCGCAACCCTCTGTATCCTCCTCCACCTGCTTTGCTTTCCTGGGTAGCATTAGCTCGCAAGCTACTCCTTTGTTTATTTGTTTTGCTTATTTTCTGTATTCCCTAGAGAACATAAGATCCCCAAGGGCAGAGATGTATGGCCCTTTTGTTCATGACTGCTCCCTTGTCTCCTACAATGATGCCTAGCACATAGCAGGTGCTCAATAAACATTTGTAATAAATCAAAATGAATCTAAATAAAAAGGATGAACTTGCTATAAAAAGAAATATGAGCCGGGCTCGGTGGCTCAGCCTGTAATCCCGTGCCTTGGGAGGCTGAGGTGAGTGGATTGCCTGAGCCTGCGGGTTCGAGACCTGCCTGGGCAACTTGGTGAGACCTCATCTCTACAATAAATCAAAAATTAGCTGGTCGTGGTAGTGCACGCCTGTAATTTCAGCTACTTGGAAG
>CAUYQG010072804.1:0-22680 GCA_963574415.1 Tarsius wallacei | reverse complement strand
AAAAGGGAACACTTCTACACTGTTGGTGGAAGTGCAAATTAGTGCAACCTCTGTAGAAAACAGTATGGCGACTCCTAAAAGCTCTAAATATCGACCTCCCATATGACCCCGCAATCCCCCTACTGGGAATATACCCTGAAGAACTCAAATCACTCTATAAAAAAGATACCTGCACACGTATGTTTATCGCAGCATTGTTTGTAATAGCAAGAACCTGGAACCAACCATGCTGTCCATCAAAAGAGGACTGGATTTAAAAAATGTGGTACCTATACACGATGGAATACTACTCAGTTATAAAAAAGAACAAAATCATGAATTTCGCAGCAACCTGGATGGAACTAGAGGCTATAATACTGAGTGATCTTGCACAGCAACAAAGATCTGAGTATCACATGTTCTCACTCATAAGTGGACCTTGAACATCTATTGTAATATTATAAGAAAATGATTGACAGCGGTGGGAATCTATGGGGGGGACAGGGAGGGCAAGGGTGGTGGGATTAACGGTATTCAATATCTGTCTGGGGTTGGGGGGACACCCCTTATCAACAAGGGTGCCTGAATGATGCATATTTGTATACCTAACCCTTAGCTGTACCCCATAATTTTAAAATAAAAAATATGTTTTAAAAAAAGAAAACTTTGCCCACTATCTTAGCAATTTTCCTCTGTTCTCAAAAATTATACAAAGAATATTTGAAAAGTGCTTTCTTCCTGTAAAATATTTTAAAATAGGACAACAACTCAACAGTACATCTAAAAACTTCCTATGTCATACCTCTTTGTTTTCAATTATTGATAATATTTTATGGTATGAGTGAACTGTGATTTATTCAACCATTCCATTATATGATTGATAAGCATATAAGTTGTGTCCATTTTTTTCTAATTAAATCAATACTACAACAAATATACTCTATTATTGATTGTTATACTCATGTAGAATTTTTTTAGACAAATACATAAAAGACAACTGTCAAAATTGATTGACGTTATGAATTTTAATTACCCCTGTTAAAATTTCTCCCCAAGTGATCATATGATTTTGGCACTACCACCAACATATTAGAGATTTTATTCTTTTTACACTCCACGATTGCAAATGGTTACATAGGTTTTTGTCATTCTGATGGAAAAAAAAATTGCCTAATTATTTGTCAATTTTATTTCCTCAATTATTAGTTGTGATGTTCATTTTTTATATAATTATTATCCATTTGTGGTTTTTATTTGATTCATATTCTTTTTCCAGTTGTATGTTTGGCTGTGTCTTTATTGGTAGATGTTTTCTATGTGTCATAGGTATTAATATGTTGCTGGTTATATGTACAGAAGCATTCTATTTTTCTAACCTTTAACATAAGTTAATATATTATTCACAGAAGTTTGAATATTTTTATAATTTTGAATCTCATATTTTCTTTTTTGTCAACTGTTTCTAGTATTTCTTACAAATTTCTTTCCCCCTCTAAAGTTGCATATATTGTCCACATTTTTTTTGATATTTCTTATAGTTTTGAGTTTGAGGTTTTATATTTAGCTTTTAAAACCACTTGGAATAAATTTTGTGTATAATGAAAAACAGGATCTATTTTTTTCTAATGATAGACAACTGTTCAAATATTAGTTCATTGCCTAGTCCATCCATTTCTAACTGACTTGAAATGCCACGTTTCCTAAAATGAATTCTCATGGTATATGAAGTGTACTTTCTTGTCAATCCATGATGTCAATGTGGGTATAGTTCTACTCTCCTATACTTGTTGGTTCTTATATAGCCTAGTCCCTTATGTATATTGTGATATTTTATTGTGAGCTCATGGTCATTGGAACTTTATCTCTGGGACTTTTTGGAGACTCTCAGTGAATGTGTATTCCTCCAGGGAAGAATTTATATTTTGCTTCTGCCATCTGTTCAGTGAGTCCAGTATGAATTAACTTCTTCTATCGGTGCTTTCAAGATATCACCAATATGTGAATTTGAGCTTCAAACCTGAATGAAGTTGGTTTGGGAGCTACTAATTCTCAAGTTAGAAAGTCCTGGGAGAACCATGCTGTCCATCAAAAGTAGACTGGATTAAAAAAATGTGGTACATATACACGATGGAATACTATGCAGCCATAAAAAAGAACAAAATCATGAATTTTGCAGCAGCCTGGATGGAACTAGAGTCTATAACACTGAGTAACCTGTCACAGAAACAAAGATCTGAGTATCACATGTTCTCACTCATACAGTGGACCTTGAACATCTGTTGTAATACTATAAGAAAAGGATTGACAGTGGTGGGAAACTATAGCGGGGGAGGGAGGAGAAGGGAGGTGGGATTATTGGTAGTCAATATCTGTCTGGGGACGGGGAGATACCCCTTATCAACAAGGGTGCCTGAATGAAACATATTTGCATATATAAACCTTAACTGTACCCCACAATATCAAAATAAAAAGTATTGATTAAAAAATAAATAAATAAAAAAGAAATTCCTGGGAGATAAAATGCTTCACCCATACCAAAGCTTGAGGTAAACATATTTTTAATTTATCCTTTTACTCCTGTATATATAGCCCATTGTGGTATTCAATTTTAAAGGTATCAATGACTCAACTCCCCCATCCTGTATGAGCCCATGGCCTACTATCCTGAATCATTTTCATGTTTACATCTATTAAGTCAAAGTTTTAGCCATTCTAGATTAATAGGGAATCCAACAGTTTCTAGGCTTGCTTATCTCCCTAAAATTTTACTTTCACTTTGTTCAGAGTCTCAGTGGATTTCCTTTACTTTCTTAATAGATTAATCTTTTTTTATTGTTATGTGGCAAATTTTTCTTGTTTAAATCTGTTTTCTGAAAACAAAATAGTCATATTAATATTCTTTTGGTTAATATTTGCATGTTAAATCTATCCCCCTCCGCACTGTGCTCCAATATTTTGAATGCCTCTTGTATGCTGTATATGGCTAGTTTTTTCTAAAAAAAACAAACAAAAACAATGTGATAATCTTGTCTTTCCACTGGAGAGTTGGGATATTTACATTATTAAAGATTACTAAAATGTTTGTATTTATTTTAATCATCAAACTCTGGGATTCCAGTTACTCTAACTATTCTGGCCCTTTCTTTTTTTCTTTTCCTACTTTATTTGGAGTGTTCAAGGTTTCTCCTTTTTCTCTAGTGATTTTAAAAATTATTTACTCCGTTTGTAATTTTTTTAATTTTTTAATCCTAATGCTCAAATATAAACACATAACTGATCAAAATTTAAGGCTGATCCTTTTATTTTTGCTTTTAAAGAACAATACAAACACTTAAAAATGGTTTGATTGATCACTTGCCTCTTACATACATGTTATTATTACTTGACATTTTAGTTTTAACTTTTTTAAAGCCGCATGTTCACCTTCAGGTCTGTTATTCATTAGGACTCACAGAACTCAGAAAAGCTGTTATACTCAGAGTTGCAGCTTATTACAGCAAAAACATACAGATTAAAATCAGCAAATGAAAAACAATGCATAGGGCAGAGTCCAGGAGAAACCAATCATGTGCTTCTAGCTACCCTCTCCCTTGAAGTCCTGTGTTGATTCGCTCACCCACAATGTGTGACAAAATGCATGAAGCATTACCTACCAGGGAAGCTCACTTAAGCCTTGTTGTCCACAATTTTTATTGGGGTTTGGTCACATAAGTATGGAGTACCTGTGTGGTTGACCTTAGTTACTCAGCCTCCATCCCCCATTCCAGAGATCAAACTAATATATCATGGCCCAAGGCCACCACCATAAATCACATCCTTAGAACAATCCACCTGGCCTGAATGAATGCACCAGGTATACAAAGACCCTTTTATCAGCCCTGATACTGTAAGGGCTTAGAGGTTGTTTCTCAAGAACCTAAGGCCACTCTGTCCTTTGGTACTTTAGGGTTTGCACATCTCAAGCCTGCTGAGTTAACCCTTTCCTCTACACCCCTAAGTTACTACTGTTTTATACAGGCAATGTTTGTTCCAATTTACTCACATATTCAACAATTTCATTGATCAACATTCTTTTCTTGTATCTCAACCCATTTTTTTGTGATACTATTTATTTCTATTTAAGTATATCTCTAACAGTTTTCTTCAATGAAGATTCATTAATAGTAATTTCTCTGTTTTGGTTTATTTGACATTATGTTTATTTTGTTCTTTACTAACTTAAAATTTAGTTGGATACAAAATTTGAAGTCAAAAACTATTTCTGTCTCACTATATTAAAGATATAATTTCACACTCTTCTAGATTTTATTTTTACTATTGAACAATCAGTTATCAGTTTAGCTGTCAATTTTCAAAGTTAGCTTACTTTCTCTGTTTGCTTTCATGCTTCTCTATTTCTGTAATCTGTAGTGCCCCATAGCTTCACTATCATTTGTTCAGAGACACAGACTCTTTTAAATTTTCTTGATTTTTCTTAATTGGGCATGCTGAATCTGAGATCCAGGTTCTTTATCAGTTCTGTAAAAGTCTAAGTCATAACCTCCTTGAATGTTTCCTTTCTTCCATTCTCTTATTTTGAGATTTCAGTTAAATATACATTAGACTAATCATCGTATCCTTTCTGTCTCTTACTTTCTTTCATGTTTTCATATATTTATTACTGTTTTATATTCTCTAATATTTCTTCAGATTTACCTTCTAAGTCATAAAATATCTCATCTGCACTATATAATTAGTAGTATAACACATCTGTTGAATTTTCAAAAAAAAATCTTAATATTTTTGAAATTGCCTTTGACTCTTTCCCAAATCTGACCAGTTGTTTGTTTTTATAGCAAATTGTTCCATTGTTCCATTGTTCATGATATCCTTTTTTAAAAAAAAATTTAATCACACTTACTTAATATCCTATTCCTTAGAATTTTGTTATCTGAATTTCTTGACAGCTTAATTATATGTTTGTATTTTCTACTGACTCTCACTGATGATTGATTGTTTTCTTGTGTGTTTGTATATTTTGGTATTCGAACTCATGGTCCACCATTGCTCACTGTGGTCCTTCACCTTGGCAATCTTGAGAGATGTGAAGGGGATTTGACTTGACTTCTGCTGCATAACATTCAGCACCAGCCATCTGCAACAACTTTAATTTCTCAGTTTGGGGTTTTCTGAATATTTCTGGCAGTGTAATTTTGTGTTTAACTCTGCAGATATGCAGTATCAAGGAAAAACTTTTGCTCTGTTTTCTTCTAGCTTCCAGAGTTGCCGGTAAAAAGTTTGACTCCAGTCTGACACTCTTTTTTTGTTTTTTGAAACCTGCCATTCTCCCATAACTGGAAGTTTATGGGTTTTATATCAATGAATGCATTAATGTAGAATTTCATTCTACAGTCTCACCACTTTGTGTCTACATGTGTTGCTACCTGATTAATTGAAACACCGAGGTCCTTTTAAC
Source organism: Tarsius wallacei (assembly GCA_963574415.1). Lineage (NCBI taxonomy): Eukaryota > Metazoa > Chordata > Mammalia > Primates > Tarsiidae > Tarsius > Tarsius wallacei. Next base: position 17,246 of record CAUYQG010072804.1, on the reverse strand, counting down.
GTGTGTTCGACTGTATTTGTTTAGCTCTGGAATAATTTTTTTCCTCAATTACTTCTTTAATAATCTCACCTCTTTTCTTTCCATTCACTTGCTCTGGAATTTATTTATTTATTTTTTTGATTCGGAGTCTCACTCTATTGTCCAGGCTGAAGTGCAGTGGCACACTCATGACCACTGCAGCCACGACCTGCTGGGCTCAGGCAATCTTTCTGCCTCAGCCTTCCAAGTAGCTGGAACCACAGGCTTGTGCCACCATGCCCGGCTAATTTTTTGATTTATTGTAGAAATGGGGTCTCGCCAAGTTACCCAGGCTGGTCTCAAACCTGTGGACTCAGTCAATCCTCTCACCTCGGCCTCCAAAGTGTTGGGATTAGAGGCTTGAGCTACCGCACCCAGATGGAAAAGTTCTGTTCTGTTTGTGGTACTCTTTCATGAAATCAACAACTATTTTTCTTCTTTTTTTGGTGGAAGGAATTTTTAGGTTTCCATTTTGATCAGTTCTGTCTTCTATACTTTAATCACAGAAATCACAATTATATTTGGTGTCTTTCATTATTTCTCTGCTAAAAATAGAATTTTTAAAAACAGTATGTAATAAATCATTTTATGGCACGGTATAAGCAAAAAAAAAAAATCAGGAATGAGTCAAGACAAGGTTGTCTGTTGATGCAGCACAGGAATAGGGAGGGATTAAAATATCCATGGTAGAAAGTCAAGAAACACAACGGTCCAAGTCCCGGCACCGTATTTATTTAAACTCATCAGAATTCTCAATTTTATTCATTAAAATGTATGATAATCTGAACATCCACCCATTTTCTAAGTTGTAATCTCAATTATTCTAAGCAAAATCTGGCATCATTAAAATTTCTTAATAATTTCCTACCTGTAATATAAGCAAAAGCAATGGGCTTCATGTTCTGAAACCAAATTCCCATAAAGTGGTATGCCATTATTAGAGATGTAAAGACACTTAGGCAAAGAGTCAGAAATATTGTGAAATGATGACATAAAAAAGGTTTGAAGGTGGCGTATCAAGTTCTTCTTGATGTTTATAAAAAGTAATGGTCTTACCAACTGACTAGAGAATGATTATATATCTCATAATAAATCGGAAACTATCTAGAATGTTAAGTGCTGAAGAACTGGACCAAATAAACTATTTACAGAGTGAGTTTTCTATTGTGTTTGACAAAATCTGATTTTTTTTTTTTTTTTTTTTGAGTTGGAGTCTCACTCCGTCGCCCAGACTGGAGTGCAGTGGCCACTCCCGGCCACCGCAGCCTCGAGCTGCTGGGCTCTGGCGATCCTTCCACCTCAGCCTTCCAAGTAACTGGAACTACAGGCATGCGCTACCACGCCTGGCTAATTTTTTGATTTACTGTAGAGATGAGGTCTCGCCAAGTTGCCCAGGTGGGTCTCGAACCTGCGGGCTCAGGCAATCCACTCACCTCAGCCTCCCAAAGCGTGGGATTACAGGCTGAGCCACCGAGCCCGGCTAAAATCTAATTTTTTTAAAGGTGATCGTCAAAAAATAGAACATCTGGCTTTTCATCTTAGCTAATCCAAAGTTATGTGGTGTTCTCCAAGAATTCCTGAGACCCTCGGGCTAGGACTTTGTGTACTGTTCTGAGTTCTCTTCTACTATTTCATCAGTTTGGAAGTTGCAAATAAAGAATCATAACAGTGACATGCAGAATTTATTCATAGAACATTATTTTAGCCCTATCCCCATATTTATAGTTCTAGATAAAGAGCCAAATATAGAAACATGTAGCTCTTTGTAAATGAAACATCATAAATAGAAAGGTTTATGTGTTATTAATGTGTTTTTAACATTTTTATAAATAAGGTATTCTTATAATGCACTATGGGTGCTATATATAAAACTGCACTAAGACAAAATAAGGAATTATGTTTAAATGTTAAAAACATAATTAATTTTAATTCAAATAAAAGTATTTCCAATAATAAATGCCCATAACAAATAATGTATAGACAATAGACATTTTTAATTAAAGTATTTCATTTAATGCTTGAAAATACAGGCACATTAAAACCTTAAATATTTAAAAAATTGAATTAAAAAAAGCCACATTGCTGATTGGCTAATTTATGTAGTGGCATTTTTCCAGTTCCCAATATCTGAAACATATAGAACTCAGAATTGTCCCTAGAATATTAGCCTTTTAAAAGAAATTTGTATTTTAAAGACGTGGGGTACAATTCAGAATTAATTACACAAGTGGTCATTGTATAGGTAAAGTTTTGGGCTTCTCTTTGGTTCTCACTTCTCCTGGTTTGAGATCAGGTACCCTTATTGATGTTATGTGCCCCCCAGGCTTTTTTTTTAAAATCATGTTCAAAATTAGTCAAATGCTTCACTTCTTCAATTTGTAAAACTTGTTAAAATGTCAGTGCACATGCCATCTCTGAAAGCACAAAAATCTTTCCTTTTCTTTTAATCCAGTCTTCTTAACCTGGCAGCTGAGTCTAATTAACCTCAACTGAAATTGTTTCACTCCCGGCTTAGAATCTAGTACCCACTCTGGCCCCAGCTCATGGGAATATAAGGACATATATTGAAATGAGCTGCTAAGCATCAAACATATGAAAGTGCCCCTATTCCTCCCAAATTCCTTAATTTTGATGTTCCTTCTTGATTTTGCTGCATCTATCTGAAATTCCTTCCCTTTCTTCTATCCCTCCTTCTCATGCATGTTCTTTCTCTTATCAACTCTCACTCCCACTTCACAAGCTCCTTAAAAACCAGCATTTCTATGAAGCGTCTCTGGGCCCAGGAACAGAATTGTTGCTCTCTGTGTCCTCTACTGTAGTGCTGTTCATCTTCTATTGTTGACATTTGTTTATGAGCCCATTACCTTTCTTAAATTATAAGCTACTTAGGAGCAGGGTCTTCACACGCTTGTATTCCCAGTGCCAAGTATAGGGGCAAGTTCATAATATATGCTCAATTAACATCTGCAGAATTTATGGATGTTGATATTGTACCTATTCTGTATTTATCTCTCACATGAAACACAATTTTTCTAGTAACTGAATTCTAGTTACATCTCGAAGCTTTCATAGAAATGCTTTGATTCCTCCACTTCTCTTCCTGCCTCTCTTTTTCCGTTTCTGTCTCTGTCTCTCTGTCTCTTTTTATTTCACCCTCCCTCCCTGTCTTTCTTCTTTCTATTCTTTCAAAATTACTGCCTCAGAGTACAGAATTTTCTTAGCCATGCCCTAATCCCTAGCAACTGGGTTTTTAACTCTTCAATTCAGCCATGATCGTGTCACCAATACCCGTCATCAGTTTCTCCAGTGTAGACCTACCACACTTGCAAACCTCTAAGGCTATCTTTATTTTGGAACACTGACTGTCACATGAGCCATGGCAACCTGAATAGACACATGGTGTCATGAACTCAGTTAAGATGTGGGGTTCTTGTGTTTCACCTTTGTACTGACATTCTAATTTCAAGCCCATTAGGTAACACAAGTCCCATGTACCTTTCCCTAGAATAACCAGTTCTTGGTTTGGCTCCCACATGTGAGCTCCAAGTCTTCAGCCTGCCCTGTGATTCTTCCTGCACTTCTTGCCTTCTACACTTTTGTCTGAGCCTGTTCTCTGCAGAACAGAATAAAGCAACACCCCAAATCCATGCAAAGATTGAGAAAACAAAAGAGGAGTAGTTCTACACACTTTTCATTGGTGACAGTGGTAGGGTAGGTGTAAGAATTTCACTGCTGTATATAATTCCTCTGTCTTCAAATGATTGCATAAAACCAGCATATAGTCATTCTAATAATGGGGCCTGGGATCACCGGGAGGAGATTGTACCTGAAACCTTAGTAGATACATTTGTCTTTAACAAAATAAGACTTTTTCTATTCGATTTATTTCTTTCCTTTTTTTTTTTTTTTTTTTGAGACATGGTGGTCTTTATCCCCAGAATGGAGTGCCCATTGAGAACCTTGCTTGTTCATTGTATACCTAGGACTGCAGGTGCTCCCATCACACCTGGCTTTTTTTCTTTTTCTTTTTTGGTGGAAACAGGGCCTCACTATGTTGCCCAAGCTGGTCTCAAACTCCTAGCCTCCAGGAATTCCCCTGTTTCAGCCTCCCAAAGTCCTGGGAATATTTGTTTTTTAAATGAGAAAAAATGGCAGTAGCAGGATACTGCTGTGGTAGGGGTGGGGACACAACATCAATAAGGACACATGATCTCAAACCTGGCAAAGTGGGGACCAAAGGGAGGCCCAAACTTTACCTGTACTTGTATACCAAATTCTGAGTTGTACCCCACATCTTTAAAAGAAAAGAAAAGAAAAGAAAAACAAAATACTTCATTTGAGGCTTTGCTTAAATGTGGCTAATCCTTCCCATTGCGACTGATCCTTGCATTCTAATTAAAATTGTAAATGTCCATCATGACCCATTCTCTTTATCCTGGTCTACATTTTCTATAGCACTTATTACCTTCTGATATATAATTTACTTCTGCATTATTTTAATTACCCAGGGAGTGTGATCTCCCTGTTAGAATGTAAGCTGCACAAGAGTAGGAGTTAAAGAAAAAAAAACGTGTTTTATTCATTGATGGCTCCAAGCACCTTGAATAGTACCTGGCGGTCAATAAATAAATATTAGTCAATAAATAAATATCAGCTGGATGAATGGGCAAATGAAAACAACACACATCAAAAATGCTGTATCAATAGATACACACATTTGATATTCTACAATCAGAATATTTAAAAATAATATTTAATTATTTTCCAACTTCAATGAATGATTGAATGGTTTTAGAGGGGGATATTTATATTTGTTGCTCTCTTTCTTTGATGTCATCATATTTTAAAATTAAGTATGACCATATACAAGCTCAAAATGAATTCCTGGGATCTTGATTACTAATCAATGGAAATTTTCCAGCATTCCAAGGTGCTGATTTATAGTTACCATGTGAACGACCTCATGAATAGACCTCTCATTACATATTCCTCAGAATAGCAAACTCCCAGCTGCCCCTTCCTACTGGGCCTGTGATTTAACTCTGGAATTTGTTTTGACTCACTGACTATAATAGTGACTAAAGGAACATGCGGGAGTCATTGAAAACTTTCTGGTGAACTTCACTTTAAGAAAGAGAGAAAAAAATACTTGAACTGGGTAAACAGATCAATTAGAGATGATTACTGATATGAAAAATGGATTCTTTGTTTTGCAAAGAGCATTTCCACAGGATTATTTTAAAGGGTAAGCCACTGACAATATTTTAACCAGTGAAATGTCTCCTATGTGAATTAAAATAATATGGCTGTTTTACAGGAGATAGTCTGGGGCATAAAATAAGGGACAGTAGATAAGAAAGTAAATCTGGAAGCACAAGCTAGAGTTGAGAATCTTGGGTCCACCATGCTGTGTCCAGAGACCAGGTCTAAAGGACTGTCCTCTGAGTCTTATTAGAGAGAACAAACCACTTGGAGCAGAACAAATGGTATCGATGGTCTTTGCAGGAACTGCTCTGTCACTAGATGCTTGATTTATTTATAAGATTCCAAATGAAGTCTTTTTTTATTAAAGGAATGGTGCTATTAATTTTAAAGTATCCTGCTACTTCATTTCATTTAACTTTGTTGACCTTATGTATTTAAGAAATGGTTTGCTTCCTAACCTGAGAGAATACATATTCCCAAGACAGTTAAGCTCTAGAGAAGATTGCAAAAAAAAAAAAAAAAAAAAAATGCAAAGCCTCACAGTAGGTACTTGTAGTTCTGTGATAAAAGCATTGTTTTTCAGCACATTGAAAGGGAAACATGGGTAAAATTATTTTTTTCTTAAGTTTATCAATAGCAAATACTATAGCAAAAAAACTGTCACTAGTTCTTGAAGGTAACTTTTTAATTTGGGGTATAGATTTAGGGGATACAAGTGCAGTTTTGCTATATGGGTACATTGTGCAGTGGTGAAGTCTGGGCTTTCAGTGAAGCCATTAATAATGCACATTGCATCCATTAAGTAATTTCTCATCCCTCAAACCCCCTCCTACCCTCCTGCCCTTCCAAGTCTCCAGGGTCAATTATTCCTCTTGCTATGTCCATGAGTACACATTATTTAGCTCCCCCTTTGCAGTGAGAACATGTTTTATTTGAATTTCTATTTCTGAATTATTTCACTTAAGACAGTGACCACCAGTTCATCCATGTTGCTGCAAAATATGTGATTTTATTCTTTTTTCTTTTAATGCCTGAGTAGTATTCCATGGTGTGTGTGTATATAATATGAAATTCTTTTTATTCAACCACCCATTGATGGGTATTTAGGGTGATTCCATATCTTTGCCATTGTGAATAGTGTTGAAGGCAATTTTTCAACGTGTGGATTATTGCTATGTGTTTTCTTATCTATTTCACTGACACGAATACTCTTTCTGCTTATCTACATACACTTTAATAAGGGTAAATTTGGTGATTATGGATCAATTAAAATGAATAGCAACATTTGGATCACTTCCTTTGAAAAGGATGGACAATGAGTTCCTCAGACAGATCTCATCTTCCAATACAGTGACAATTTACATGCACATTAATTAAAATTCAATGAAATTCACAATTAAACTGGTCAGTTGTGGTCGAGTAGGCAGGTTAGATGAGGAAAACGTTGGGGCTGTAGAAGAGTTCCAAGTTCACTGATGTCTGTAGCAGCCGGTGCAACCCACGTATGCAAGCAAGATGACCTAGCTATGGGAAACTTCACACCTGCCTAACTTTTAGACTCATCAGAAACATGTGCAACACTGTAGTCTGTCTATCTAGGATGCTTGCTGTCAGGAGTCAACCATCAAGGTGGAAACTAGCCTAGAGACCAACTAGAGCATGCGCATTAAGAGCCAAGGTTAACCTGAGATAATCATGACCTACTTTTATCTTCATTATAAAACTATTAACATAAAAGTACCCTAGAGGAACTTCCCACTCCCACCATATACCTGATGCCATGACAGTACCGGTATGACCCTATAAGGCCTAAAATTTTCCTCCTTATGTGAGAGAGGAGAGACAGTAACCCAGCCCTAGACCATCCACTTCTGGGAAAAGACTACCCCCAAACACATTCCTCAGTAACCCTAGGAATAAAAGTTATGACTCAACAACAGTTGGGTGCAGAAGCAGCAGCTTTCTGTTGGCTGTTTCTGCCCTCTCTCCTTTCTTGAGAGTGTACTGTTCTTTGCTTAATAAAACTCCTTGCCTATTCTGCTTTTCTGTGTGTCTGTGAATTATTTCCATATGTGAACACAGGGACCCAGTCTTCCACTTGCCCATTCCCCACAGTGAGGAGCACCCCTCCTCCTAATAACAGTTAACTAGCTACTTCTTAATTGCTTGATAGTTACATGTGACTAGTGGTTACCATATTGGACAGCACAGATATTAGATATTTCTGTTATCATTATCACAGAAATTTCCATTGAACAGCATTACTCTAAACTGTCTGAATTTAAACAAAAAATAAAATATGTAAATAGCAATCACTTACACAGATACTTCAATATTTTTAGAAACATTAATAACTGGAAGAATTCCACTACTCAAAAAGTAGTAGAAAATTGAGAAGAATAGAACCCTCAATTTGTTTTGTAAAAATCTGTCAGAAGAGATGAATGGCTATTTCAAGACTAAAGAATTATTTTAGTTTTAATGGAGCAGAATAAAAAGAGAAATACAGCAGGTAATTTCCAAGGTTTATTACAAAAGCCTTGAAAAAGTGGCTTTGAATATGTATTTTATCTGTTAGCATTTTACATGTTGATGACTTAGAAGATTAAAATTAAAATTATGGCTTAGAAGATAAAAGTAAAAAGCAGGCAGTTGTCATATAAAAATCCCAAGTAATATAAATTTAATAAACATTACTCATTCACCTATACTATTTGAAGCATTGTTTGATTCAGAGTTTTTCAGAAGGAAAAAAAATTATATATATAATTATATATATATATATATGCTCTACATACATGTAGATCAACTGTCAGAACCTAAGAATTCCACTACTCACTCTACAATTTACTGGTTTTAAAATATCTAAAGGAAATCGTCTTTTTGTTGTTGTTGTTAGTTAAGGTCTCACTCTGTTGCCCAGGTTGGAATGCAATGGCATGATTCTGCCTCACTGCAGCCTCAAACTCCTGGGCTGAAGGGATTCACATTCCTCAGCCTACTCAGTGGCTGGGGCTACATTCATGTTCCACTAGGCCTGGCTAATTTTTAAACTCTTTTGCAGAGACAAGATCTCACTATGTTGCCCAGGCTGGTCTCCAACTCCAAGTGATTCTCCCACCTTGGCCTCCCAAAATACTGGGAATACAGGTATAAGCCACTGTGCCTGGTCTACACTATCTAAAGGAAATACAATTAGTCAAAATCATTTACACTGACTGATTTATTTTTATCTCTCTTCAGCCAAATTTGTCAAATTATGAATTTACCATGTTTGACATTTAATTTCATACAAGCCAAGCCTTCTTAGAATCATTGGAACAACGAACCATTAGAGTATATCTCAAAGAAAATGTGAATGGCATGCACCAACATGCACTCCGAAGTGCTCTACTGCATTTGATACTAACATGTAAGTGAGGAAATGGAGTAAACAAATAGGGGTGGTGAGAGCAATTGTACACAACCTGGGAACCTGGGAATAGATTATCCATCAGGCATGGAAAGGAAGCCTGGAAAAAACTACAGTGACTTTCTGTGCTGCCCTGGACCTGCAGTTGAGGATAAGGGGCAGAAACTAATCCCACAGGCATTGCTAGTCCTGAGTGCTGGGATGGAGTTATCAATTTACATAGTTTACTAAATTTTAAAAATGCAGGATTTTAGGTAGCTGTATTTTAATGATTGATTGTAAATGTAATTTTGAAAATCTACTGTCTATAAATAACTATAAATAAATAATGTCTCAGGTATGAAATTCTTGTGGTTAGGTAAGATGTTTAGCTGTTACGTGAAACCATCACAGCCACTCATAAAATAGTGTAAACTCTGACATTGTTCAGTTATCACACTTTATTCAGACTCATGAGTTTGTCTTCTTGAAATAAAATATCAGCAAAACAACAGTATCAAAGTGCTCTTTGGCTGTGTAGGTTTTGCCAATCTTATATCAAGTCTCTCCAAGTTAACTGGATTAATGATTAAAATAGTTTATTATTGTCCTAACAAAGATAGAAATTTGGGGCACTGGAAGAATGAAAAGAATCCCATAAGGAAAGACTATTCTTTCTTTCAAAAATAGTGATACACAGGAGTTCGAGTGCATGTACGATATACAGATAAAATGAAATTGGTATGAACTGTTATGTTCAACCTTAGTGAAATTTTCCCACCTCGTGTTTTTGAGTTTATCTCTTGATATTTTCAACATACCTGGATATGCAAATTTGAGGTCACTTATAAATTTAAGTCACATCTTGATAGCAACAATGATTTTACTCCAGAATTTTTTTTCTAGGCATTTAAAATGAAGAGGTCTTTGAAAACATTTGCATGAAGATCAAAGAAAACACAGATGAGGAGAAGTAAGGTGTGATGAGTGGGATTAATTATCTCATGTAACTTCCATGAGTTTGCCACTTTCATTTTTGCCTCTCTACACGAAGCCCTCCACAGGGTAGCATTCTCAGAACATAAATCATTCCTTAAATCTTCCTTTTTTTGGCCTCTGCTAATCTAATTTTTTTGCATTCAGCCAAGTGCACTAAAGTTTAATCACAGGTCAGAAATATGTGGAGTAAATTCCTCAAGACTGATACTAATCATATTAGGATATCAATTGGGCATACCAAAATGAATTGAAAATGAAAAAGAGATTGAAATCTCAATTTACATATATTTAAAAACCCATACCCAGTCCATCATTAGCAAGGATTACTTTCCTCTCCCCACACCCATCTCCCATTCTAAATTACATACTTAAACTAAGTGGAATAAAAATGGGCTGAGCCATATGTAAATGATCCTGAGGATCAGTCTGTTATGTCACAGAGTATAACTTCTCAAACTTTAATGTGCACATGAACCATTTGAGAATCTGGTTAAAAGGCAGATTCTGATTCAGTAGGACTGACGTGGGGTCCAAGGTTCTGCATTTCTAGTAAGCCTCCTGGGGATGCTGATCTTCTGATTCACAGACAACACTTTCAATAACAAAATTTTAAGGCAGGGTGACATTTGCTTTCCCAAATTGTGAACTGCACTATTCCATAGGCTACCACACATTGCTCATGTGAACTGGCAACTTGATAGTCTGCCATATATATTCCAAATAATATCCTAAATTGTGCTAATTATTATCTTTAACAAGCATAATAATACTGTAATAGGCATTACTTGGTTAAAATGGAAAAATCCAGAATTCACCCAATCAGAATGATAAATAATATCTGTATTTTTCCAATAAATTAATTATATTTTGCACATCTGTCATTGTTGAAAATTATATTAATAGTGTGATTTCTAACATATGAGCTATTAACTTTTTAATGACATTTGTAAAACATTAATCAAGTTTATGAGGTTCCCCCTAAAATATGACACTCTCATGTCACTTTTTCTTCCAAATTCATTATGCACATTTAGTTTAATTGTCTAAAAAAGAGATGCTTAAGGCATTTTATTTTGCTACTGATAGTTACTCATATTTCATCCTTTTATTATCCACAGACAGAAAGACAAACATGTTTTCCTTTTTTTTTCCTTACAAAAGGAAAAGTCAGATGATGGTCAAAGCATTGTTTTAAACATCTAATATTCAAAATGCTTGTTGTACTGGTTTATAGTCAATTAAAATATATGTTATTTTGTTTTTAACATCTAAGTCAAATATAGTAGAGCTAGAAGCATTTACATGTGCCTCTATTTTTCCTAAATTGTTTTTCCTAAATATGTGTTGTCATTATTTTTCTTACTAATTTTTAAACAAACCTCTCATATATTTTATTTATTAACCACTCATGTTGTACAAGGTATGATCTCAAGAAAACATATCAAAATGTTATGCTAACCTTCAAAGATATGACTGTGGCCACTTTCAGGTGACATCTTGTCAAAAGATGTTTCCTCGCCTTTCTTGTCTGAATCTTTCACAGAATCCTCCAACTGGCTCCCAGGGTGACTCTTAAATGTTGGCGAACACAAACTTCGCTCAATTTCCACTTCCTGTTAGAAGACATTAAAGGGATGTGTGTTAAAAGCTATCAGTGGGAAACAGATGTGGTTTTCAGGGATTTTAGAAGGCAGGACTGAGAGAGGGAGGGGGTTTCCATCACGAGTGATGTTTTCCAATATGCTTCGGGTAAAATTATGATAACTTTGCCAAGAACTGCAAACATATATCTGACGCTTAGTTTACTTTTCTGCCACTGGTTCTACTTCTGAATTAGCTTTTCTTTCATGTGTGTGTGTGTTTTTTTTCCCTTATAAAAGAGAGAGAGTGGAAATAAGGGTCACAATACAACATAATATATGTTAATAGATGCAACTTCCTAGGCCTGAGAAATGTCGATGAGGGACTTTCAGAAAATAGCAATATATCAACATTATGTGCTAAAGACAGAAGGAAATGAGTTTTTTAAAATGTTATGCTCACCCTATAATGATAATCTTGGCAATTATAGAGTTCCCAAATTACAAACCCATTCAGCTACCATACAGTGAGTACAGTTTGTCAATTCATAAAGATTATGAAATTACTTCTTTAAACAGTGATTCAAAAGTGAAGAGATAAAGATTTCCAAAGAAAGGAAGCACAAAACTTATTTCAAACATAGGGAGTCTAGCATTCCTTATTTTATAGAGTGAGTAGTATAACCAAATAAAACAACCCAAGTCAAGCAACTAAATATTTTGAATAAAAAATTGTAAAAAGTAAGCAAATAACTCAAGACAGAGAAGCAAAAGTATAATTTTTAAAAAATCAATATGTTGAAAATGTCTTCAGCAGCTACTCATAAGTTTTAGATTTTTGGACAGGAGGCTATACAGTAGTCTTCTCTTTACTGCAGTTTTTCTTTCTGTGGTTTCAGTTACCTGAGGTGCAAAAATATGAAATGGAAAATTCCAGAAATAAACAATGCATAAGTTTTAAATTGCATGCTCTTTTGACGATCACTCCATTCTGCCTGGGACATGAATCATTCTTTTGTCCAGCATATCCACACTGTCTACACCATATAGCTTTGAGTCACTCAGTAGCTGTCTCGGTTATCAGATCAATCGTCATGGTATCTCAGTGTGTGCTCAAGGCACTCTTCTTATTCAACATTTAATACAGTATATTATTCTAACTGTTCAGTTTATGTATTAGTTATTAGGGTTAGGGTTTGGGTTAATCTCTTACTGTGTCTAACTTATAAATTAAACGTTATTATAGGTATATATGTAATTGAAAAAAAACATAGTGTATGTAGGGTTCAGTATTATTTCCAGTTTTAGGCATCTACTGGGGGTCTTGAAATAAATTCCCCACAGATAAAGGGGTCATTCAAGCAATGACATAATTGTTTTTCCCTTTTGTTACTTTTTAAGTACACTCACAAGAGTAAGTTAAGTTTGAAGAATAGCAAAAAGCTTTAAGTCATTTTTTAGAAAAATATTCTACATCTATGCTATGGTTAGAAAAGGCAAGCATCTTGAAAAAATAACCCTTTAGCATAATTTTCAGTTTGTATACATATACACAGAAATATATACATATATATATAATACATACGCATGTATATATGTGTATATATTCATTATATGTGTATATATACATATATAATCACTAGGAACTATTGATACCCACTTACTTATGGCACTTTTAAATACATGACATATGCTTTTAAATATATGACATATACTCTCTTCATTAGTGTCACCTTTAACTGAAACTATTAAAAAAATCACAGGAGAAAAACAGAGAAAAAGAAGTTTCCATTTTTTTAGGGCATCACCTTTAACATTTTTGTTTCCTACTATCATAAAAAACTTAAAAGTTCATCACTTGTAGTGATATTTTATGCTGTTGAGACATGATGCCAGACACGCCATGACATGGGCATTGGCTCCTTAGCTAGCGAATGAACTCGGTACCCTCGTCCCAACTCATTCTGGCGTCCTCTCTATTGTCATGGAAAGTGGCTGCTATGATAGGGAAGCAGTATGCTCACCCATTATTGCTTTGGCAATTTCATCCAACTGGCAGCAATGGCAAAAATAAAATAAGAATTACAAAGAGAAGATGCAAAAAGTTGTGATTCTTGCTCAGGAAATTTGTGTTTTGATAAAGGGTGAACTGGTAAACATGGTCCACGGAAATAGACTGATGATGTGAAAGGATAATCTGTTTCATATAAAATATGGACATGTGATTGGGTAAGATTGTTTAAACAAATATTTCAGCCAGTGGTGATAGTAACTCCTGCTATATTGGTATTCTCAATTTGAAATTCACAAATATCAAGACTATATCCTGTGTGGAGGCAATAAGGGAGGTAACAGAGAATCAACATGTTAATATAGCAGACTAATTTCCAAGTCTCAGTCATCAAACACAAGTCATTCTGAGGCAAGTTCTTCAAGACCTGGCAAGGAGTTAAAGAGTCAGTATAGAGATGTAAAAGTGCTTCTTAGGTGAGTTTAAATTGAGCTGTCTCCAATCAAAGCAGTGATTTGCTTTAATCTCCTTTAATCTGTTTTATGCACTGTGTTTCTACAAAAGATTTACTTTAAGTAAAAATTTACAGATTTAAGCAGATGTATGAAATACCAGTTTAGAAGGAACAAATGCAGCACTCGATAATGAGAAGCTTGGATACAAGTCCCCCCTTGGCTACTAATTACTTGTGTGGCCTTGATCAAGTCACTTGGCACTTCTGAGACTAAGTTTTCTTATATGCTATGTAGAGAGATTTAGTCATTGAATATCTAATATTCAACAACCCTCTATTAGCGGTATAATTTTACTTGAAATAAAATAAAACAAAATAAGGAAATACTGTTCACTTTTTGTGGCTTCTAGTCTAGTAAGGGAGTGATTAGAAATTAAGGACAGGAACCATGATACATATACATCTATCTAGCCCAGGAAGGAAAGCTACATAAACTCTGAATGACTAAAATGAGGGAATCAATTTAGTGAGGAAGTCATGCAAAGCTCTCCTGATATTTGAAGAATTAATGGGTCCCAACTAGGTAAAGAACTTTCCCAGGTAAAGACAAAATATGTAGATGTCCTGCACTGGGAGGAAGCACAGTGGATAGAAATGTGCCTGGAGTAGGAAGTCTGAGTGAGAATATGGTGCTGGATGGCCTGAAGTGACAGGTAGAGGTCAGATAACAAAGAACCTTCAGGGACATATGAACTGTTCTATTCTTAGCACAATGTGAAGTTACTGAAGGTTTGTAAATGTGTATGCGTGTACATGTGCACACATGACAGAATCAGGTCTGCATGTGAAAGGCGCAGCCTACCACCAGACAGGATTTCTCCACCTCAGTACTGTTGATATTTTGGACCAGATAATTCTTTGTTGCAGGGGCCTATTCTGTCCACTGTAGGATGTTTGACAGCCTTCCTAGTCTCTACTCACTTGCATCTCAGAAGCATCTATCCCAAACTCCCAAGTCATAACAATCAAAAATATGTTCACACATTGCAAAACCTCCTCTGGAGAGCAATGTTGGCCCTGGTAGAGGACCACTAATCTAGAGTAGGCTAGATTGGAAGAAGGTCAAAATACACAGGGAAAGATCAGTTAGGATATTTATTATAGCACAGGCAAGTAACTTGAGACATATGGATTTAGTTTAGTTTTGTTTTAAAGGGAGAGACTTGCATGTGTTGAAAAGCCAACTGTGAAGGATTTAGTAAGATGAAGGGGTTGACTGAACAGAAAAGAGAAGAAATAGTCAGTGATGCATGGAACCTAAGCATGAATAGAAATATAATCCAGAGGCAGGAGAACAGAAAGCATTCCTATTGACACTGAGGAGAAAGAGGGTAAAATTAATGTAGATATAGATGATTTGTGTGCTTGGTAGCTTGAAAATAAAAACCCAGTTAGAAGGTAACTATTTTCTCTGTTAAGATTTAAAGTCTAATGAAAGTGGGAGGAGTATTTGAAGAGAATAAAGAACGTTTAATTTAATTGCTGTGGGGAATAGGGGAAGTGAGATGACTAGATAGAGATGACCATGGCTGTGTAGCACTGGGGGCCCATTTGAGGTTGGTAATACTAACTCTGCAGGGCTAACAAGTAGACCCTTAACCTGAAAATTTTCCTCAGTTCTATTTCAGGCAATGAGTGAGTGGATAGCTGATTTCAGCCAGGGAGAACATTTGTGAGGAAAAAAATAAAATTAGAATATATATTGCTAAGGTGGGATAAGTAAGGAAAGTGAGGGAACAGGTACAAGAGAATTTAGGTGGTCACTAAGAGAGCTAAGAGAGTGATTAGAATGGTATGCCATGGAATGTATTATATTAAAAGAAAAAAAAAAAAAGAAAAGAAAAGGAAGGGTGAATTAAAAGCCAGAAAATAATCAACAGATTGGAGATCTTGATGAGCTTAAATCACTCTCATAGTGTGAGTACTTGGCAAAGCAAATTGGAAGAGAGGTAACCAGAATGTTTACGTTAGTTCTTAGGTAGTAGAGCAATTCCACTTGTTAGGATCCAGTTATGACCATAAAAATGATAGCTGAAGTACAGTATAGGCAAAAGTCATCAAGTAGAAAAAAATCTAGGAACTCAGAGACTATGATGATGTACCAGGAAAATGGAAAGGCTTAGAAGACAGAGAAAGGCTGTAAGTCATGTGTCAACAACGTGGTAAACAAGGAAAGCAATTGAAATTTAACAAATAACAATTATGATGGTGGGGGTGGGTGGAGGGAACAGGGAAGATGTAAGTGACTAAATAAACTTTGGATGTGCGGGGTTTTCAACCAATGAGTGGGAAAGGAGTGGTAGGAGGAAAAATGGCTCCAAGGTAAGAATAGAGATTTAGGAATGGTGGTGTTTTTAGGAACAAGCCTTGTTTGTTTGTTTTTTTCCCCCTATTAAGAAAAGAAGGTAGAGGAAGGTTTGGAAAGGAGGTTGAGGATACAGAAGAGATTGCTGATCAAAGAGAGGCAGTTCCAGAGGCACTGGTGGGAGCCCTGGCTTAAATAATATATAAATAAATAGAATCTCTCAATGGTGTCTATAATCTTTTCTAGTTTTAAAACAACTGGAAACTAGGGAAGCAATGGAAAATAGAGGAAACAAACTTAAAAGAAAAGAAAATAATTTTTCTTTGTTATTCATGTATATTTCTATCTTCAACATAACATATAAATATGATCTTAGAAGACAAAATATATATTTTAAAAATGTGAGAGTGGAAAATGTCAGGCTTCTATACAACCCAACATCTATTTCACAAGAGACATGGAGATGTAGGATAACCTAAAATGGTCAGAACATCTTCCTGGGCATTACAAAAGAAAGTGGATAGCCTTACTGCTTTGTATTTTTTCTCTCTCAGTGTGGGTTCCTGAATGAAGAAGCCACCAGGAAAAAATAAGATAATAAAAAGGAATTGCCTAGATTTGTCTGTATTTAAAATGCTGAGCTCATGTACACTCTGAGACTCAGTGGGTTCTTACCTTTAGAGAAATAAAAATATTAAAGTAAGTATAAAGAACTTTTATACAGATGTGAAGAGAATGACAGAAATAAAGGAAAATTACCAAAATATAAAAGACAAGAGCAACCTCATATGAATTCTGCTGTGCTACTGTCTCACCTGGTTTCATCAAATCCTCTTACTCATTCATGCTTTTGAATTTTTATCATCCCTTTCCAGAATCCCTTTCCTGGAAGGCTTTACCTCCTCCCTCTGTGTGTTAAAAGTATTTCTTCCTGCCGGGCTCGGTGGCTCAGCCTGTAATCCCGCACCTTGGGAGGCTGAGGTGAGTGGATTGCCTGAGCCCGCGGCTTCGAGACCCGCCTGGGCAGGCGAAACCTCATCTCTACAATAAATCAAAAAAATTAGACGGGCGTGGTAGCACGCGCCTGTAATTCCGGCTACTCGGAAGGCTGAGGCGGAAGGATCGCCGGAGCCCAGCAGGTCGAGGCTGCGGTGGCCGCGAGCGGCCACTGCACTCCAGTCTGGGCGATCAAGTGGGACTCCAATTCAAAAAAAAAAAAAAGT